>PKMM01023380.1:98752-172572 GCA_002933915.1 Eutrema heterophyllum | reverse complement strand
TTTCTTGCGTATGACAAGTCTTTCCGACCAGATTATAGGCTGGGTATAAAGCGTAGAATGGATATTATGAGGATGAAAAAGATGGGATTGTATGATTCTCAAAAAGGTTTATATTTGAATGACTCTAAAACCATGGTCTCCTTATTGTACTTTTTATTTATATTTTATTTGGGTTATACCTTACGCGATCCTATTTGTTGTCGGTTGCTTCTAAATCCGATGAATTAGTATCTTCTATGGCAGCTAATTCGGATATAAAAGATAATGGTAATCAACCTAATGATTCACCCGACAATGGAGACAACGTTGTTGAAAACATGCAGGGTATAACTTTGCGACAGAAAAAAAGAGTAAGGAATTTGATATCTGATCGGACCACTCGGTCTATTTTAGGCAAATCCCAGTCAAGTCGAGTATCAACCCAAAGGTTTGGTAAGTAATATGGATGTTATTCTATCATTTGTTTCTGTCTAATTTTTTGGTTTGGTGTTAATTATATAGTTTCTTGGCTTTGAAGGAACAAGCAAGAGGATCTTGCAACGTTTTAGGTCTTCTGTTTCGATAGATCAAGATTACCCTCAATTTCTTGGGTATGACGATTCTTTCAAACCAGATTATAGGCTTGGTGTAAAACGTAGGATGGATATTATGAGAAATAAAAGAATGAGGTTGTGTGATGCTCAAGAAGGTTTGTATTTAAGTGTCTCTGATACTTCTTTCTCCTTATTCTTCTTTAGGGATTATTTGCCTTGCGTTATATCATACGTTGTCCTCTTTGTTGTCAGTTCCTCTGGATCCAGATGAGTTCGCTTGCTTTGTGGCAACTGATTCGGATAGAGAAGATAATGATGATCAATCTGATGATTCATTGGATAGTGAAGACAGTATTGATGGCAATGTGCAAGATGTGACCGAGCGAAAGAAAAGAAGAGTAAGAAATTTGCGAGGTGCTGAAAGCAATGAGGATGTTATAAACCAACCACATCCAATTCGAGCATCACTTCGAAAAGTTGGTAGGTGCTATCGTTTTTTTTCGTTTGTTTGTATATATTTTGTAGACGTGATGCTAGGATTATATCCTTCTTCGTGTTGTATTATTTTAGAGTACGAAGATGATGGTGATCCGACTTACAAGTGTGAGCATTGTCAAGCGTATATGTGGAGAGCGTCAGAATAAGAGGTTCAAGAATGTTGTGCCAATTTTTACCCTTTGTTGTCACCAAGGCAAGGTTGATCTTCCTTTGCTTCGAGATCCTCCGAAGACACTCATTGTTTTGTTATATAATAGAGATGATAGGAGCAAGAATTACCGCGAATCCATCCGAGCATATAATATGATGTTCTCATTCACTTCTCTCGGTGGAACAATTGATCACACGGTTAACAATGGAAAAAGACCTTATTTGTTTAAGTTATGTGGCGAGAATTATCATCTAATTGGTGATATTTTGACAGCTCCTGGTGAACAGCCGTCTTTTATGCAACTGTATATTCATGATACATCCAATGAGGTCGAGAATAGGATCAATGCTTTTGGGTACCATTTCCCTTCTTATTAGTTTTGTTTTTTTTATATATATAAGTGCCATTGCATGGTAATTAGTCTTTTTCGTAATCACTTTTTTTGTAGTCGAAAGGGTGATACAAATGATCTAAGGGAGTCCATGGTTGCACGTCTTAAAAAGATGCTAGATACTCACAACCTTCACGTCAAAGCTTTTAGGTCGGCCCGAGACAGATTCAATGACAATCCTAATTCTCAGGATCTTAGATTAAGGTTGGTTTGTGATCGAGATACCGATGGGAGGACACATAATCTGCCATCTGCCAATGAAGTTGCCGCTTTGATACCAGGGGATTTTGTTATTGGAATGGACACACGTGATATAATTCTTGAGTGTACGACCGGTAAATTGAAGCGGATTAGTGAACTACATCCAGCATATTTACCTCTGCAATATCCGCTGCTTTTTCCTTAAGGCGAAGATGGTTTTAGGCTGGGAATTGATATTGGTTTCGTTGATATGGCTGGGAGGAAGAGAACAAAAGTTACAATGCGTGAGTCTTTCGCTTTCCGTATTCAAGAGCGGTATGGAGAAGCACCTACCGTTCTCATGTCGGGAAAATTGTATCAGCAGTTCTTAGTTGATGTGTTCACGATGATTGAGACCAATAGATTGCGTTATCTCTTTCTAAACCAAAAAAATCTGCACTCCGATAATTATGAACATATTGCAAAGTCGGCAAAAAAAGGTGATTGTGATCTATATGATCAAGGTAGTCGGGTCTATATTCCTCCTTCTTATACGGGAGGCTCGAGGTACATGATGCATCATTATCTCGATGCAATGGCTACTTGCAAGTATTATGGTTTCCCGGATCTCTTCATTATCATAACGTGCAATCCTAAATGGCCTGAGATCGCAAGGCATCTGTGCAAGCATAATTTAAGCACGGAAGATAGACCCGATATTTGTTGCCGAGTTTTCAAAATGAAGTTGGATAATCTCATGCACAATCTTACAAAGAAGAACGCCTTTGGTCTTTGTAACGCATGTAATATTTTCCGAAATAATCTGTGTTTTGTGAAAAAAAAAAATATATGTTATGTGGTTGCAACGCACTCTCTCCTCATCAGCGCTATTTACATTGTTTGTTGTTGTTTTCAGCTATATATACCATTGAGTTTCAAAAGAGATGGTTGCCACATGCACATATAGTCCTTTTTCTCCATCCAGATTCGAAGTTACGAACTCCTGAGGATATAGACGAGATAATTAGCGCTGAGATACCCGACAAGGAATTAGAACCTGTTTTGTATGAGATTGTTGGTGATGTCATGATTCATGGACCATGTGGGGCTGCAAACAATAAAAGTGTTTGCATGGTAAATGGTCAATGTTCCAAGTTTTTTCCTAAAAGTTTTTGTCCAGAAACTTCGGTTGATGCAGGCGGCTATCCTCTCTATAGAAGACGACCGGATTTACGGACTATACATAAGAAAGGGTTTGATTGCGACAATAGATATGTTATCCCATATAATAAAGACTTGCTGCTGCGTTATCGCGCTCATATAAACGTCAAGTGGTGCAATCAAACACGATCGATCAAGTATTTGTTCAAATATATAAACAAGGGAGCTGACTATGTGCGAGCTGGTGTTGGGGAAAAAGATAACGAGAATGAGATTAAAATGCATTACAATTGCAGGTTTGAAAAAAAAAATATATTTATTTTTCGTCGTGTTTATTGTTTCGACTGGGTTTCTCGGTGAGATCCCGTTTTTAAATTTTATTTATTTTTCTTTATTGTAGATATGTTTCGGCTTGTGAAGCTACCTAGCGGATTCTTGCCTTTCCTATCCAATACCGTACTACGGCTGTTGAGAAACTATCATTCCATCTGCCCATTCAACAAATGCTTACGTATAAACCAAATGATCATGTTGAGGATGTGTAGAGCGGCCATCTACCGGTAGGTCAAAGTTCCTAGCTTGGATGGAGTGTAATAGCATATACGAAGAAGCGGCGGCTCTTACGTACGCTGATCTTCCTACAAAATTTACCTGGCATCAAAAAACAAAATCGTGGGAACCGAGATCACGGAAAGGCAAAAAGGTTATCAGAAAGCTTACATATGTTTCTCCTACATTAGGTCAACTCTATTATTTGCGGTTACTGCTCAATGTGGTTACATGTTTTGAGGATATAAGGACTTTTCGTAGTGTAGTCTATGAAACGTTCAAGGATGCTTGCTATGCGCACGGTGATTGGATGATGACAAAGAGTATGTTGAAGCTATTAAAGAGGCGAGTTTTTGGTGTTCTGGTAGATATATAAACAGGTTGTTTGTTGTCATGATGGTCTCGAATAGTGTTACTTATGTGCTTGGTGTTTGGAACGCAATATGGGAGATATTGTCGGAAGATATTTTATTCCAACAAAAGAGAATACGTAAGAATCAAGATACGAGTCTAATGTTCGCTTATTTCTGTTTGGCATTTTAATTGTGATCTCTATTTTGTTAAGGACGCTTTTTTATTATAGTTTTAGATATGTTAATAATAAGTACATCTAAATTGTTTTTGAAGTCTGTGTCATTTTTTAATACGTGTTTACAGAATGCTGAAACTAAGCAATTACGATTATTTTGATTTCAGATTTGGTTCTATCTGAAGAACAGATAAAGAATTTCACATTATCGGAGATTGAGAAGTTATTGCGTTCTAATGGGAATTCTCTTGCTAATTTTGACGATATGCCAAAGCCAGATGATATCGAAATTGATAAATTCAAAAATCATCTTCTCAGTGATAAGAAGAGTTATGATCAAGAACAATTACGCGCATATCATGTTAGATTGATGTCGATGATTACTGAAGAGCAGTTGGGTATTTATAATGAGATTCTAAATAGTGTTTTGAGTAACGTGGGTGGCGTTTTCTTTGTGTATGGCTTTGGAGGCACGGGTAAGACGTTTCTTTGGAGTGTTCTAGGAGCTGCTTTGCGATCTAGAGGTGAGATTGTACTAAATGTTGCATCGAGCGGGATTGCTTCATTGCTATTACAGGGTGGTAGGACAGCCCATTCTAGGTTTGGAATCCCAATTAATGTTAACGATTAACGAGCCTAATACCGGTGAAACAGAGATTGAGATTCCAGAAGATTTGTTGATTCAGAATTGTGACGACTCTGTGAAAACTATAGTTAGGGAGATCTATGGTGAATCATTTGCCACAGAAAATGATCCCAAATATTTTAGGGAGCGAGCTATATTGGCTCCTACTAATTTAGATGTTGAGAGAGTTAACGACTACATGCTTTCACAATTATCAGGTGGCATTTTTAATTTATGGTCCACACGTGTTTTTGTTTGTGTTTAAAATTAGAACTCTAATTTTTTTTTCTTACTTAGGTGACGAGATGGTTATTTGAGTACCGATAGTATCCAACCTTCTGAAAAGGTTGTTGTGAGTGAAGATCAGGTTGATCCTTCTGGCCCAAATTTTGCAGATGACATGGTTTACACACATGAGTTCTTGAACAGCATCAAGATATCGGGTTTTCCCAACCATAAGCTGGTGTTGAAGGTCGGTGCTCCTATCATATTGCTAAGAAACATTGATCCAAAAGGCGGTTTGTGCAATGGCACGCGACTTATCATAACTCAGTTAGCTAATCATGTTATCGAGGCGCGAGTGATCACAGGGAAATTTAACACTGATGTTGACGAGAGGGGTTTAATACCAAGAATGTTTGTTACTCCCGTCGATGCAAGATTTCCGTTCCGAATGCGACGTAGACAATTTCCAGTTTCACTTGCATTCGCAATGATAATAAATAAGAGTCAGGGTCAAACTTTGGAGAAGGTTGGATTAATATCTGCCAAAACTAGTGTTCTCTCATGGTCAGCTTTACGTTGCTGTTTCTAGAGTGACATCGAGAAAAGGCTTGAAAATTTTGATAACTGATGGTAAAGGTGTTCCGCAGAAAACGACTAAGAATATCGTCTACAAAGAGATTTTTGTCAAGTTATAGATTGCGATTCGTTTTGGTTTGTTTTTTCGTGGATTTTGTTTAGTATTGTCTCTATGCATATATACTTATTGTGACGATTTCTTTCGTTTCTTTGGTTGGGATTTTGATTTGTTTATTTAGTTACTTATAATTCTCTTTGTTGTTCGGACTATTGGCCTTTCTTGCTAAAAATACATAATAATTTTAGGAGAATGTTTTGTTCTTTAGTCCATCATAGACAATCATGGAGTTTGACTCGGTTTTGTACACTCTCATAATCAAATACGGTCTTAGGGACGATATTTGGGTCTGATAGATCTACGACTTTCAGATTAAAATATATATATAATCAGATTGTTGATAAGATTTTTAGATTGGTCGTAGATCTAGAGGACATCTAAAAATCTTATCAACAATATGATTGCTAATTACTAAATGGTCCAAAATGCAGAATGTTATTTAGATGTCCTTTAGTAATTAGCAAACAACACTTAAATTGTTGATAAGATTTTTGATTGGTCGATGGAGATTTTTGTTTTTGGGATAGTGAATATATTTATATTATTATTATAAAATTAAAACTCAGTTTATAAGAACTTATGAATAAATAATAAGGATCCATCTCTATTAGATCCTAAATTATCACTTAAAAAGGAGAAATTAGATGGTTCTTTCTTGGTGTTTATAATTTGGATTTGTTTTCTTAGTTACTTATAATTTCTTTATTCAGTTTTTGTGCTTATGTATATAATTTGTTCAATATTCTAAATTTAAGTGTTGTTTGCTAATTACTAAATGGTCCAAAATGCAGAATATAATTGCTTATTCCCTCACGAGATGCGAAAAAGACATCAAAATCAAATTAAACATATCATAGAAATACATCATTCATCAGGGTGATTAAAAAGTTTGATAGCCTAAATATCGTAATGAAATTTTGTTTGGCGATTTATATGTCTTTTATCAAAAATGCTTAACGTGAACATAAAAATTACAATTTTAGTAGATTGATCTGTTCTTTAGTCCATCGCATTGCATTCATTTCACTATATGAGCAAAGACTCGAGCATAAACGTGAAGAGGAGAGAAAAATAGGATTACAATTCTTTCTTCAGCAGGAATCATAATCTGTTCAAATTTCAAATCATAACCATATATAGGAGTACATCCAAAAGATCATGGTTCATAACATGATGAAACTAAATAATTTACTGAAAAATATCACTTACAAAGGATCGATGAGATGTTGGAGTTCTTAAAAAAAAAATTATCGATGGATTGAGTGTGAAACCACCTGATCCAATTTCGAATACGAATCAGATACATTGTTCTGATGATTGAAGTCTGAAATTGAATCAGGTGATCTCAAAATCAAACCATACATGCCTTCGAAAGAGTTCGAAGAAGAACTCTTAGAAATTAAAACTGAAATCGGAAACTTGAACTGAGATATTGCGTGGTGGGTTTTTTTTTAGATGGGTTATATATATAATTGGATTGTTGATAAGGTTACAAGATCTCCTCTCTATTGATAGGTCGATGCAGTTTTTTTTTTGGGTGATAGTCTCGAAAATGTCAAAATATTTTGGTTGTTTTGTATAAAATTCATTTGTGTTTTTCAATATTAATGGACAATGTTTTTTTATTTTCTCTTCGTTGAAAGGTCACATTAGATTCTGCATTTCGTAAAACTTATTTTATTTGCTGGAAAATGATTCATGTCGCATATATTATTTCTATGTATTCAATAATGTGTATTCTTTATATTGTACATGTTTTTTTGTTTTATTTGAATGATTTAGTCTACCTGAATTGTTTAGAAAAAATTTAACACTCGTGTTTGATGTAGTTTTTGGTTTTTTTTTTAAAAAAAAAAATCGACATTGTTATGTGTTTCTCAAAAAACTTCGATACGATTTACATTATAACGAAATCGTTATTATATGTTCATTTCCATATCTTCGCTTATTAAACATTTATAACCCGGACAGGGTGCGGATCCGTTAACTAGTAACGTATTATATCATTAAGAAAAAGTTTATTAAAGATTCAACTTAAGGGATTAATTAAATATTACATAGTGGATTCAAATTATTAGTAATCAAGATTCAACTTTATATTTTTTTTTTTTCATTTCTCACTTTATTGGCACCTCGAGTGAATCTTGTATTTTTAGATGCAAATCATATACAATATAAAAATGGATTCATTCGAGCTTAAAAAGCAAGTTTGTCAATTGTCACTAAGGCCGATTAAAGAAAACCCATTAAAACTATGTTCTAAGAGCATTTCCAATGTATTCCCTCATTTTTATCTCCAAAATGGAGTTTGATTTCTCTCCAATGTATTCCTCCATTTTTTACTCCAAAAATAGTATTCTTAATATATTCTTCATTTTATATTTTATTATTAATTGCTAAAAATATACTTTATCTATAAAATTTACAAATTAACTCATTATTTTTTTTCTTTCAAAACTTTCACAAATTGTGATATTATTTGAATTTAACCATTACAATATCATAAAAATTAACAAAAAAAAGCACATTTAATTTAAACATCACCATTTGAATATTTTTCCCATACATGATCAATTAACGCATTTCGAAATGAGAAATGAGCGTTTTTATTTTTGATTTCTCTGAATCGAGCAAGAAAATTTTGGAACCGAATATTTTCGTCCTCAGCTACTTCTACCTCTGGAGGTGGAGCTTCTCTTCTAACTTCAATTGGAGCATCGAGATTGCGTTCATCCTCGATTATCATGTTATGTAAAATTACACATGTAGTCATTATGTCAGGTAACACATTCTTTTTCCAAAAACGAACCGGTCTTTTTTCCAAAAATAAATTTTTGTTTCAAGACTTGAATTCGATACAAGATCCGAATCTTCGTGCATATGTTCAGAGTGAACAAACACGGATTTTACAAAAAAAGGCAGAACAACAACAAAATCCACCTCAATCTGGTTCATTTGGACAATATTTTAATGATCTTGGTGGATCTGGAAGTGGTTTACCAGATTATTATTAGTTGTTTTTGCATTAAGTTTACTTTATGTTATTTCTAATTTCAGTATTTTTATGTATTTTTAAATTTAATATTAGTTTATGCTATTATAATAAAATCCCATCATCATATCTATAAATTTTAATCGAGTCCAAATATATTTTAATTATTTAATTATATTAAATAAGAAGTGAAATTATTACAAGAATATTTGACGAGTCATATTTTGTTGTACTGTTGTGCATATGTGACAAGTACATTACTTAAAAAATTTTGGAAAATAATGAAACCATAAAATCATTGTCTCGTAATATTTGTTAAAATGAAAGATACAATTTTAAGAAAATGATAAAATATGAAGGACTAAATTATAAATAAAAAAGTTCAACTCTATTTTGGAGTTGAAAATTGAGTTACTCAATATTTGGAGGAAAAAATGGCATTTCCCCATTTTGCAGTTAAAAATGGAATAGGATTAGAGATGATTTTACTGCAAAATGGCATTTGGAGTAGAAAATGGGGTAGGGTTGGAAATGCCCTAAGTTCTAACTTATAAATTTTTGACCAAAAAAAAAAAAAAAATTTCGAACTTATGAACATTGAAAGAGAATTATGAATATTCTTCGTTTTTTATTGATTATGAATATATCAACTCTAATTTTTTTGCTTTGAAAAAATGTGGCTATCATTTAAAAATATTAATGACAACATGATAATAAGATCTTTTTAAATTATCATCTTCTAATTTATTTTGTTGGTTCTACTATATTGTGGATTTCATTTTGTGCCAGCCTTTTTTCCTTTCTTTTTTCTACTTATGATATCATTTGTTTTTTCCAACATATATCTTAAAAAAATAATTTAAACAATTTCTGAGGGATTTCCGACGGATTCAAAAAAAAAATTAAAAAAAAAATTATTGATTTATTTATTAAATAATTTATAAAAAACGAAAATGAAAAATTAATTAAATAATTAAAAACCTTATAAAATTTAATAATTATTAAAAGTTATAGAAAATGTTGGAAAATTACAAAAATACAAAAAAAATACATAAAAGTAAATTAGGCGGAAAATCATCAAACTTTGATTTAAAGTAATCCGCCAATTTCCCGCTCTTTGTTTTCTGAGTCGAGAGCTCTTCCTCCAAAGACAGGACCTTCTCCTTGAGCTTTTCGTTTTGCCAGATAATCTTTGGATCCGTCGAAAAACCACCATAAGAAGTTGAAGATTGGGACGCAATCTTACCCAACCCTGGCCGAAGACCTTTTTTAACAGGTACCTTCTACAAAAACAATACAGAACATTAGATCTTATTAACAAATAAATATCTAAATTGAAATGAAATCTATAACTATTACTTACCCCGAACACTATGTCGTTGATCTCGGCTCGAGTGAGCTCGTTGGAAGCAGTGATGCCGTCATGTGATCTCTGGGTCAGGATCTCGTCATGCACCTTCGTCACCTTCTCGACGAGCTCCCTGACGACAGGATCTTGAATTTGGTCGGTCTTCTTGTTGGTGTGCGTCCTCACCATCAATTTTAGGTAATCTGGAACTTCGCCGTCTTCCTCCGTCTAGAAAATAACTAAACCGTTAGAAGTTTTCGCGGAGAGGAAGAGTGAAGAAGAAAAAATGAAAGAGAAGGAGAACGATCTCAAAGATATGATTAAGCATTTCGACGGACGATTTACCTCGGAAAATCGTCGGAAAGCGAATTAATTAACCGCCTCAATTTTTGAACATTTTCGTTTGGCGGAAAAAATTCTCAGGTAAATTGCAGGATCCGTCGGAAATTTCCGAGGGATTTCCGACGGCCCTTGAAATTGCATGCATTCTCATTGGCCAGTCAACGCGTAAAAATATCTAAACCCGTCGGAAATCCCACGGAAATTTTTGAGGGATTTCCGACGGACCTTTATATTCTGATGTTTTACACTTGGCATTTTTTCGTGTGTAAAACACTTAATATCAAAGTCCGTCGGAAATTCCTCAGAAATTTCCGAGGGATTTCCGACGGGTTTAGGGTATAGGGTTTAGATTTTGAAGATTTCATAAAATTTAGTGTTAAATAACCATTATTGATACATACTAATTAAAAAAACCTTTGAAAACCAAACAAAACAAGTTATTTTGGATTTCGTAACAATCGATCGATGAACGAGTTAAAGCTTTCATAAAAACACATAAAACATATAAGGACACTTACGTGTCTGATTAGGGTTTCAATTAAAAACTTAAAAATGTTTGATTCTTAATAACATTTCACACGAAATATTTTTTAATTTGGTACTTCTACATTTATTAAAACCAAACATGTTAAAAATCCGGCAAATCCGAGGTTTATTACCCTAAACCGTCGGAAATCCGTCAGATTTTTCCGAGGGATTTCCGACGGATTTGAGTTTTATCACATCATTTTCAGTTTTAGCCGATACAATCAAGTTATTGCCGGGGATTCTGAAATTGTCTAGGCTAAAACTGAAACTGGGTGAATCCGTCGGAAATTCCCAGCTTCAGTTTTAGCCGATACAATCAGGTTTTTGCCGGGGATTCTGAAATTGTCTCGGCTAAAACTGAAACTGGGTGAATCCGTCGGAAATCCCTCAAAAATTTCCGAGGGATTTCCGATGGATTCACCTAGTTTCAGTTTTAGCCGAGACAAATCCAGAATCCCCGGCTAAAACCCAAAATTGTCTAAAAAAACCTGAAATTATCTACAAAAACCCGAAATTGTATATTTCCAGGGATTTCCATTCTAGCCGGGAAAACTAGCTAGGTTGAATCCATCCGTAGATAACCCAATGTATACGTTCCTTGGCTCACACGCAAAACTAGGATAAACCTCTTGAAAATGTTTACATGCTTCTGCATCTGAGGGATGCGCAATCTATGTTCTACATGCCATCTCATAGGACCCGCCGTGCGCTCGGATCGATATAACCTCTTCAACCTATCAGTTAGGGGCAAATACCACATCCGTTTATGTGGAACATGTACTCTGCCACATGTATCATGATACCGAGGTTTGTGACAAAAGCGACACTTCAACCGGTTTTTGTCATTTCTTCAGTAGATCATACAGTTGTCGATGCACACATCTATCATCTGATACGGTAATCCAAGACTAGCTACAGGCTTCTGAATCTCGTAATATGAAGCCGGTGAAATATTATCTTCATGTAAGATATCTCTCACAAAACAGTTATCGCACCAACACAATCCTCGGCCAAGTTGAAATTCGTCTTTATAGTCATCAACCTGCTTGCAGTTGATAGAGGCGATATTCCATTTATACATCCTTCGTATAATGGCTGTTTAGACGCACCTAGCATATCAAAAAACTTCCGCGCTTCTAAATTTGGAACCATTGTATGCAACGGGAAGCCATTTACCGTGAAAAATGGCCGCATGGGCAGGCGCGGAAAAAATCCTCGTTACGTTCAGGTTTGTACTACTTCACATCTCTATGATTTCTCTATTTTTTGCTAGTGTCTGATTCTTGTTTCTGTTTGTTTCAATGGTATAAGAACGACGATCCCACCACTATATGGTGGGATCTAGAGAACTGTGCCGTCTTAACAGAACTACAAGAAGCATATGTCTACGAAAGGATCAAACTGGGGCTGAGAAAAGAAAATACATGGGAGAAGTGAAGAAGTTCCGAGCGGTATTCACTGCATGGAGTAGACAAATCAGTGTGATAACTTTCAATTTCAATCTGGTATTATTTTTTCTAGTATTTCCAAACCGTACTATTCTTGCTCGGGTGTTATTGATGAAGAAGGAGCAGAAAAGAAGATGAAACCAAGTATTATTCTGTATTTTCTGGTATTGTCGTCGTTGTTATGGTTTCCGCCACCCAAACCTTTACAAGACTAATTGTGAATCTTACAGGTTGAAGCTCTTGGTTGTTATTGACGAATAAAGAGTAGAAAAATAAGAGAGAGGCGAGTGGCTTCTCTCGTTACGTCCGAGCGAAGAGGGCAAAATTCTTTTGGCGAGTCTTTAGGACACTTTAGTTTTTAATTCTTCCACGAACGGTTTTTTGGATTAGATACCTTTTTAGATATTTGGTTGTTTAATTCGGCCATGAATTTATTGTTTATGCAAAACAAAAATATTTGAACTACGGCAAATTTGGGAAAACGTTTTTTAAACGACATCGTTTGTACATTTTGAGAAAGAAAAGACATTGAATTAAACAAAACTATACCATGAAAACTCTCTAACAATCAAACATCGACTAAGCTAAACCGTGGTTCACTACTTATTGCAATTAGTATGTTGCATCGCAGGTTCTCGAAAGATTAAGGTCCAATTGAGTGACTTCCTAATTGTATAAAAACATATAATATAGTATTTATATTCAATGGACCTAGTGAATATTTAATTTTTAAAAATGCGGTGGAAACAAATGATCCAATTTGTTGATGTTTAAGTAAAAAAAAATTGTTTCATTTTAATTGATGTTTTACATTTTCAATGTAAAATTAAAATCTTTATATTTTCAATCAAATTTCTGCAATTTGTTTTTTATCATTGGTTGAATTGTGTTTTAATTAGACAATAAATTATGTTTTAATTTAGAAAAAATCAAAAAATTTGTGTGATTTCTTAATTTGTGTGTAAAATCTTTAAACATCAACTAAATTGGATCAGAGAGAGTATAGCTTTCTGATGTGTTGCGTTTTTTACGCATTCTAACCCAAGTTTTCAATGGTGTTTCGAATCTTTTTGGTATTTTTTTAGTCTTTTCAGGTTGAAACACGTTTGAATGGGATTTTAGACACAGACTTAAACAAGCTAAAAGTGGTCATTGAAGGAGCAAGGATCGATCGGTTCAGGCTTAGATTATAGATACATCCAACTTTGGATAATATGATATTTTCCTAAAACCAAGAAATAAAACCAAAAAATCATTGCATTTGCAGATTGCAAAGATGAATCTTTGATTCTTTATATCCCCAACATGAAATTTGTACATTTGCTGCTGTTCCGGAACGCATCTTTTTCATGAACTTTGCCATATAAAAACTTGGAAATGAGCTTCTAGAGAAGAAAAGATCAAGATTCAAGAGGTCCCCAAGTAACAAGTTGCAGAAGATTCAACTTCATCGAGCTCAATATCTCCACAAGTAGAGAGAATTGTTGCAAATATATAATCATCGACCTCAAATCCCTCTGCCTCCATTCTATACATTAGCTTCAATGCTTCCCTGCAAAACCCATTCCTCGCATAACCCATTATCATCGCCTTCCATGAAACCAAGTTCTTCTCAGGCATACTGTCGAATACTCGAAAAGCTTCTGAGACAAATCCACATTTTGCATACATATGAATCAAAGCACTTCCCACAAAGACATTTGACAGAGCATGATTCTTCTTTGCAATGGAATGGATTGATTTGCCGATAAGAAGAGCTTCTGAATTAGCACAAGCTTTTAAAGCTGAGGAGTATGTAAATTGGTTTGGCTCTACACCGTCTTGAATCATCTCTTTCAAGAAGTCTAGCGCTTCTGATTCATGTCCTAAGCTCGAACATCCAGAGATCATAGCGGTCCATGAAACCACATCTCTAGATGGCAACTGTCGAAGAACATTGAAAGCGTCGGGAGATTCTCCGCATTTGCAATACAGCCAAACCAAAGTACTTCCTATATAGACATTCTTTTCGATCGAATTCTTGATGATCTGAGCATGAAGTTCCTTCCCCAACAATAAAGCCCCAACAGATCCACACGCTCTAAGGATGCTTACTACTGTCAAATTGTTAGCAATCAGATGCCGCCTCTTCATTACCCGAAAGAGGCTGATAGCGTCGTCACCAAAACCTTCCCGAGCATGTGCAGCGATAATTGAAGTCCACGTGACCGTGTTTCTATTACTCATTCCATCAAACACTTTTCTGCAATCTGAAATCTCCCCGCATTTGGCATACATGTCCATCAGCGAGGTTCCTACAAAAACATCCTTCTTAATCATCTTTTTAACCACCAAGCTGTGTACTTGCCTTCCAAATCTTATCGCTTTCTCCTCACTACAAGCCTTCAAGATACTACATACCGTAAACTCGTTAGGTAAAAAACCGTGATTCAACATTCCGGTAAACATGACTATCGCTTTATTTCCGTGCCCTTTTCTCGAACAGGCCGATATAACAGCTGTCCAAGATATCACATCTTTCTCCTCCATCATATCAAACGCTCGCAACGCACTTGTCAGTTCACCGCATTGGGCGTAAAAGTAAACGAGAGAACTCTCTACAATGAGATTCTCCACTCTAACTTTCACCATATTACCATGTACCTGTCTCCCTAGCTCAAACTCTGATCTCCTACTACACAGATTCAATAGACACACAAACATCCTCTCGTTCGTGAAACGGATTCCATGCTTCACATAGTCCTCGAACAGCGAGAAAGCCTCATCCTCAAGACCAAATTTCAAGTACCCATCTATCATTGCAGTCCAAGTAACCGTGTTTCTGTCAGGCATACTGTCGAACACTTTACGTGCATAAACCAAATCCCCGAGTCTCACACAAGAGCTTATCAAATTATTACCGAAATAGATCACTTGGTCATCAAAACACTTCAACGCCATCGCGTGAATCCTTTTAATGAGTCTCATCCCATTTGAGGACTGTAGCCACTCCGCGAGTAGAGCGTAATCCAACCGTTCGCTCGCGAAGGTAGACGAACTCGATGAATCATCATAATCAACATTCTCTCCTGAAAACTCTAACCCGAAGGAATCGCTAAAACCCGAATCAAAAGATGATCTCTTTCCAGAAAAGAGTCGAAACCCAGATAATCTTTCATCTCGCTTCGGTCTCGAATCGCTAATGCTCAATACCGTCGACGATTTGAAGCTTTGCGTCGCCGGAATATCTGAAATCCGGAGATGCGGTTGAATTAACGTTAACGAGAACATCGGCGGCGATGGAGAAAGAGAGCTTTAGATCTCCCGGCGATAACTGAACCAAAAGAAAAAAAAAAATCAGATAAAGTTCTCTCTTTTTATTTTTTTACGTTAACTAACTTTGATTAAACTTATCTTGTAATTATGATGACAACAAATAATATCTCGGTTTTCAAATCCTAAACGAGAGACAAATATACACACACGCCTGAAAAAAAGAAATTAAATAAATAATTTTTACAACAAGTGAAACAAAAACACGTGTCTTACCACTTACAACTTTCCTCTCTCCTGAAAACCACGATCTCCAGACGTCGTGTCTCTCTAACTTCAATCTTCCTCATCAATTCTCAGATTCTACTTCAAAAGTTTCTATCTCACTCAGCTTAATTTTATAACTTCCGTTTCTGATTTTGTTAAGCAAGAAAAATATGCTTGGCTGAGACTTTGGGTTTCGGGATATTCGTTTCTTCTTCTACTTCCGCTTCTTCCTCTTCCTTCTCCAAAAGGGTTTTATTCCGTCAAAAACCCCTTTTTTGAGAAAATTAAAAAAAGTTCAGTTTTTAGAGAAACCCAAAAGGCATAAACAGAGAAATCACCCAATTCATGAAACAGGTGAAAAAAGAAGAAGCTTTTGTTCTTCCTTTCGTCGCCTTTTTACTTCATATATCCGAGTTCTGTGCCTATGGTTGGTTAAATGTTGACGATGATAAATTAAATAAATTAATTAGATGATTGCTTCTCATTTCTTCTTTCATAATTTACGGAATTGTTAGCTATATCTTCTTCTTATGTATAAAACATTGGAAACAGAGGGGAAACTCTACAAAAATCTCTGTAAATCTCTTATCTTTTCCAAATTGAACTAATTGTTTTTCAGATAATCCGCATATTGTTTCTGATATATGATTTAAAGCCCCTGACTCTAGGCTCTAAGCTCTATTCTTTGTTTTTGTTTTCTCTAAATTGCAGTTTTTTTTCTTTCTTTCTTCTGATTGCTCTATAAATTGCAGGGTTCGATGAATAGATCGTGTCTCTGTAGTGTCTTGATTACCACTGCTCTGATTTGTGGTGCTTACTTCATTGGCAATGCTTATCTTGATAAAGAATTTAAAGAGGTAAATTTCTTTTGTATCTCACATCAACGTAAGCTCTATATGTTTTCGATGATGCTGCTTTTTTCGATTGAATTGTTCCGCGGTGTTTTTTTTGTGTAATCAGTAATGAGTTTATTTTCCGACATGTGGAGAACATGAAATTAGTGAAAAATTCTGGTTCTTATAGTCAACACATTAGAGTGTTATGGTTTTGATTGATAAGATTTTAAATTTACAGAAATTGCTAAGATGGGAAATCACTGATAAGATGCATAACGTCACTAATAAGATGCAGAACGTCACTGATAAGATGCAGAACGCAACATCCGGTACATGCGAGGTTTGTTTTCGAAGAAGAGATTCATTTTTGTTTGAGCTTTCTTTGTGAGATTCTTTGATATCAAAGTTTGTGATTAATACCTTTCATTAGAATCTCAATAAGCCACTGGGTACTGATGCATTACCGCAAGGAATTATTGCCAAAACATCAAACTTGGAGACGCAACATCTATGGAACTACGGTGACACAAAAAAGGTTGTTAAGTAGTCAGAGATTTTCGTAAAGAGTTGAAAAATTTCACAGCTTTGTCTTATAGCTTATTAAACTTTCGCTGTATGCTCCTTTCTCGATTTCTCTTCAGGGAAATCCGATCCGTTCAATGAGTTTGTTAGCCATGGCGGTCGGAATCAAGCAAAAGGAGCTAGTCAACAAAGTTATCCAAAAGGTTTTGTCTTGTCTGTTGCTTTGTTTTTCTGTCGGTAAGATTTTTCGCCTTTTTATGTCGATGAATGATACTAATTGTTGTGATTTCAGTTTCCTCCTCGAGATTTTGTGGTCATGCTTTTTCATTACGATGGTGTTGTCGATGATTGGAAGCAGTATCCATGGAATGAGCATGCAATTCATGTTTCCGTGATGAATCAAACAAAATGGTCAGTCTTGTTATTCTTGTTATAATTTTCCTTGAATTTTATAGATTATCTAATAATTGAATGATGTTAATGTCACAGGTGGTTCGCTAAGCGATTCTTGCATCCCGATATTGTGGCAGAGTATGAGTATATATTTCTTTGGGACGAAGATCTTGGTGTAGGTCATTTCAATCCTCGACGGTAATCCACGAAAATTTAGGTTTTGTTTCTTTTTTATCTTTTCTTGCTTTTCATTTACGTGATGAAATCATTTTGTTTTAGATACCTATCTATTGTCAAAGAAGAAGGTCTTCAGATATCCCAACCCGCTCTCGATACTACAAAATCAGAAGTGCATCATCCTATAACTGCTCGTCGCAAGAACTTAAAAGTTCACAGGCGGATGTACAAAAACAAAGGTAGCGGACGATGCGATGACCATAGCACCGATCCTCCCTGCATCGGGTAAACTTATATTTACATATTTCAGTACATGTTCTGGAAAATCTCTCTCATTTGCGGTTAATATGTCACTTGGATTCGCAGGTGGGTAGAAATGATGGCACCTGTTTTCTCTAGAGCAGCATGGAGATGTTCTTGGTATATGATTCAGGTAACATTTGCATATATATTTCTCAGCATTCAGTTTTTCTTTCCTCGAGTCAAGAGAATTGGGTTATACAGTTTGATTCGGGTGTTCGGTTTTTTTTTTTTTTGGGTTTCGTTTCCTTTTTCAGCATGAAAATGATTAAACCGTTTGGGTTATGACCAAATTTTGGTTTGGGTTCTGATTTGGTTCGGTTTGGTTCAGTTTGGTTTATATGCCCATTCCTAGTATGACTTCAGGGTTTTTAATGCCTTTCGTTTTCGATGCAGAACGATTTGATCCATGCTTGGGGTTTGGATATGCAGCTTGGTTATTGTGCTCAAGTTGGTTTCTTCTTTTAACTCTTCTTTTTTTTCGCTTTCTTGATCCGTTTNCTCAAGTTGGTTTCTTCTTTTAACTCTTTTTTTTTTTTTCGCTTTCTTGATCCGTTTTTAATAAGCCTTCCTCGATTGCGCGATTCTTATATATCATACTCTTGGTCGCGGGTAGGGTGATCGGAAGAAAAATGTAGGTGTTGTTGATGCGGAGTACATAGTTCATTATGGTCTTCCCACACTTGGTGTGGTTGAAACCGCTTCAAGCTCTGTGCGGAATGAGACAAACCTGAAACCTACGGTACGAGCTTCTTCAAGTGTTTGTATATGTATCTTTAAGCAGAAATTTGTTTTCATAATCTGTATTTTTCCTTGGGAAGATTTCACTGGAATCATCAGAGTCTCATGAAGTGGATAATAGACCAGAAGTTAGGATGAAATCATTTGTAGAGATGAAGAGATTCAAGGAACGTTGGAAGAAAGCTGTGAAGGATGATAGATGTTGGGTCGATCCGTATTGAAACTCAGGCGGTTTAAGTAAACCAAACCAAACCGGATTACCTTCACATATAGTGTTGAGTATGTTGTGTAGTCCAATGTATACCATTATTTTGGTACATAGATTTTGTTGTACTTGGAAAAGTTCAGTGTACTTGTGTGTTTTGTGGTGGACCACATAAGAGTAGATTTATTTTTGTCATATTTTATATTAATTTGTTTTTTTGCACTTGTCAAATATTTCATGGTTATAAATCCAATTTCATTACCCCCTGATTTATTACCAAATTTCACTTTGTTATTTCGACATATATGAAGTATCACAACCACAAATTATTTTTGTAAAATAATTTAAATGATGATGGTGGATTTAAAAATAAAAATAAAAATAGGTAAATAGTCTTTTATTGCTATGAAATAATGAACTTTTGTAATCAGCTGTTCCGAGTTTGTTAATGCATTTCACTGAGCTTTCGATGTGATTTGGGTAATCTTCTTCAAAACTAAACCAGAGTCGTGCACTATTTAAATGAAATCTACTTCCTGTTACAACGATTTTCACGCTCAGACTTCCAATTTTGATTAGGACACACTTAATTGGGCACCGAATAAGTTTAGGTCCTTAGGTCGATGGCATTAAAAAGTGGGTCCAAACTTCTATTTTCCTCATATCATTAACCGGGGAATTACAGATGTTCGAATTTTGGTAATATAAGTCAATATACACATGTGAGATGTATTACAAGAAAACAATAGGTAAGTCTTGCGTAACTAAGTCAGTTTACATGTGACATGTATTACGAGAAAACCTTGCGTGCGTAAATAACTATTGAACGTAAATTATTATTTGTCGTCATTTAGTAAAACGGTAAAAACACAAAAGCTTAATATGGGCACATGGATTTGGTTTTTTTTTTGGTTTTTTTTTTTTTTTGCAAATGAACTTAGGTTTATGAATTATGGCAGTTGGTTATAATTCTCGTGACGTACGATTCATAAGAATCTATAAGATTGGCAAAACAAATAAAACTGGTACTAAAGAAGTGAGAAATCTATAATGGCTGAATTATTGGAGCAACAATTTCATAAAAAGTACGAAATCAAGAATCCAATAGAATAAAATCTGATATATTTAGAATTAAACTAAATGTATAATGGTAAAAAAAGAAAACTAGATATCACCTTAATTTTGATCAACGTCTTGATTATTTCTATGTATAGAATAAATTTATTATTCTTAAGAAGATCAAAACTGTTTAATTTTTGGTTTTGGACTGCTTCGAAATAAGTTTCCTAATTGATTGATTTCTTATATTCATCGTTATTCGAATGTTACAAACTTATTAATCCGTATTTTTAGAGTCCGATTTATTGGGTTTTTTTAATAAATTTATTCCTCCTGATTAAACAATCAATTTAAGGATTTTAATTGATGTGTAGTTGACAAAGAAAAGGATTTCTTTTTTTGTGGAATTCAAATTTTATAGACTTTTAATTGGTCAAATCTTGTAATATATGATGAGAACTAAGTCAAAGTCGCACTGTTTGTTTAGACGTAGAAGTCAAAATCTTGTAATTGGTCAAATTTTTAGTTTGTTTGTTAAGAAGTAGGAAGTCGTCTTGTAATATAGGAGTATTATATAGTCAAAGTCTTCCGATAGATAACTACATGACTCAACGCTATTTATTTATTTTGTAGGTAAGCTAACGTACGAACTCATTAATTTTCACATGCACATGAATCAGTCTTATCTTATTTAACACGTAACTCTTAATAGGATTTCATATATTACGAAACACAGCTTTTTATATCATTGTTGAATACTAGACAAAGAATAAATAGTCAGAAAATAACCACAAAAAAAAAAATGATAAAGAAGAGGATAAAATGAGCATTAACAACATCACGACTAAGAATCCCAAATGGGACCAAAAGCAGGAACACCAGAAGCCTTACAAGCATTAACAACATCACGACTTCCTTCAGGATTGCTTGTAACAATTACAACTTGAGCTCCAAACTTCTTGGAAGCTTCCACGCTCATTTTCGACACATTTGGTCGTCCAAAAATCGCAGTATCGTGAACTATGATCCTGTCTTGATGAGGATAAGCTGCAATTCTATTAACGATTTCCGACCCGAAATTATCATCTAATCCTTTAGCCACCCATATCAGATATACCTCGGCTTTACTCTGCTGCATGAGAAACGATAAGAATACACAAATCCCAGAACCGGTGGCCACAAGTAATACCTGTGAAAAGAAAAAAAGGAATATTTTTAGTTTAGTAATACTCATCATATTAAAGTGTAAACGGTACCCTTATTATATAAAAAAAGCAAAATTTACTGATAAAAAAAGAAAGAATATAAAATGTTTGACAAAAAAAAAACATTATAAAATTATTAAAATCATTGATATGTCGGCGGATATTTGCCGTCAAAAATGCGACAAAGAACTGTTAAATCTGTTACTAGTTAACCCCTAAGTTTAGGAGGGATTTATTTACCTTGTCATACAAGCTAACGAGATAAGGTAAACCGGCGAAGTGAACCGTACGGACCCATAAGTGAGTCGGAGGTTTTGAGACTAAGGACTTGGTGAAGTCGCCGACAGCTCCAGCTAACATCATGTGCGATGTCTTCCCATCAGAGATGATCCCAAAAGCGTGCCATTCCGATAACGGAGACGGACTGATCCGACCCAAAATCCCTGATTTCACGCCTCCTCTGAATTTGATCAGCGACGCGTGCCCCGAGAGAGATGATACGTTAACCGGAACGCGTCTCACGGTTAACCAAGGGAGCGAAATCGCGATGGTAATCGCTAACGTAAACCAAAACTCTTGCGTTTTGATCAGCTTCGAGCCGAGATTATCGGTGTAGGATCTTGATTTTGGGTCGTAGGAAATCGTTAGGATTATAAACGCCCAAACAAGGCCTAGAGCGGACCACCCGGCGAATCTGTGGACGCGTTCAAAGATGTTGTGGTGTAAATGGCGAACAAGAGGAAACGCGGCTATGGAAGTTAGGCAGAGGAGGGAGAGAATCGCGGAAGCAACGGCTATGATCGCTGTTGAAGTGCTGTCCCTGTCTTTTAGAGTGAGAACCAATGCGTAGATGAGCCAGGCGATTGAGGAAATGCCGCAGCCGCTGTGGATGCCACCGAGGCTTTGTAAGAGCGATGTGACCGCGATTTTGATGCGGAGAGGGACGAAGGAGCGTCCGAGGATGTTTACGGTTAGGTAGAAAACGAGTCTCAAGAAGGCTTCGCTTCTGCAGAGTGTTAGGGCAAGAATGTTGGCGATTGAAAACAGAGCTGCTCTGTTTCTAGCGTAAGCGAAATTTCCAGTGGCCGCGAGAATGAGAGCTAAGACGTTCAGAAACATGGAAAGGACGAAGAGACGCTTGTAAACGGTGAACAAGCCTTGGTCAAGAAGTATGATCGATAGTCTTGAAGCGCGTTTCTTTGGAATCGGCGGTTGCTGCGGTGGTTTCTCACTGTGTTTGCTTGCGGAAGAAGCAAGGATTGCCTTCTCGCCCGTCTCACTGTGTTCTTCGTCTCCTTCCTTGATTCCACCTTCTTCTAAGTAGTAAGTTTCGTCTTTTTCATCTTCTTCTTCGTCGTTGTCCGAGTCCAAATCGCAGAAATGGCTGCTGGCTCGGCTCATGGAGTGTTGAAACGATGAAGGGAAAACTTTTGAGGCATTTCTCATGAAATCCCATGGAAGTTGAAACCTGCTGCTCGTTTCTTCGCGTTCAGCGTTTGCGTCGCGGTTTTGATCAGTTGTATCGATAGCAAAAGGGTTTGCATGAGGTTTAATCTCAAACGCGACTCCTCGACAGCTAGAAAATCTCACAGTCGAAGCGTTTTCCATTATTTTTTCTTTCTCTTTTGTTGGTTTCGATTAATTAGGAGCTTAGAGAAAGAAAAAAAAAAGATGACTTAACACACAAGGCTAATTAATTGAGCTCTGATTATCTTGTGTTAGGGCTTGTTCTGGCTTCGTGAAGAGCATGCCTCTTTATATAATAATTTGATATCACCATATTCAAGTTTTCATCATTGACTAAAAAAAACCTTCGTTATTCAAGTCATTTTTATTTTTTCTTTAAAGATAAGACCATGAAGAGTTATATTTTTATTCGTCTTCAATTGACTCTGACTTTCTTTTTTTTTTTTATCTAATTGACTCTGACTTGGAAGCTCTGAATATGTCAAATAACGCACTGATTAGTACATTCATGCAAATATGATTAATAAAACTTTGGAGGGATAACTCTCTTCCAAATGTAATTACGAAAACAGTATTTTGTTAGTGGATAGACTAATAAACTAGCTTTTTAAAGGAAGTAAAACGAAGAGAATTAACGAATTTTAATTTTATTGTTGTAATTAATGGAAATCGAATTATCAGAAACTTGGTCATATTTTCGATTATTTTTACTTTTGCTATAAACACATTTACGGTAACATTACTAACATATGGAGATACCTAATTTACAATGAAACTCCATTAAGTACGATAAAAACAAAATCCGGTTACATATAAGAAAATAACTGATATATTCTTTTGTGTTGAGCAATATATATATATATATATGAAAATAACCCAGATCAATTATGCAATATTTTCGATGTGTTTAAATTATATTCATGCATTGCTCAAGTGTGAAAACATATAAAATATCAGTTATCTTTGATATGCAATAGATATCTTCGAATTTCGATTATAATTGAGTGCTTTCTTTCATGATTGATTATCTATAGACTATAATACATAATCACATGTTTTGTATTAGTAACTCGAATACAAAATAAAAATTCCGGTAATCGGATCAAGTTGCAGATCACCAAGGTTTTCTATATGTTATTTCAAACTGTCAAATTTAACAGTTAGTCCATTAAATAACATGCATCGCTTAACACAAAAAAAACTATTTACCAATGATACTTTTTTTTTTTTTTTCTTTTCAAAATACCACTTCTACTTATAAAATTTTATATTATTTTATACTGAAATACTACTACCAAATTTATATTATTTTAAAAATTAAATAGGTTTTTTGTGTGCAAAGACTAATAAATATTATTAAATCCATACTATAATATGTAAGAATTTATGAGGATCTGCTTCGATGGAAATAAGTATCTGAATTTCAATGTTCTGAAGGAAAAAGAGTTTTTGAATAATTTAAAATTTGTATAAGAAGCCTACTTGGTAAACAGATTATGACACTTCATAATCCTGACTATTTCAATCAATACATAACTACATTGTAATAACTAAACTTGGACAACTATTTTGTTTTCTGGTATCTCTCTCTCTGGACAATGTCATTTAATTCACGACGTGTGACGCTGTGCAACTCTGGACGGATAGTCTTCATTTATATAATTACGGAATTAATCATAGCATGAGAGTTGCATTGACATTTACCAGCCAAAATGTTTGATTTATCAAGTTTTATAATTATGGATCTTTGATTATTGATTTAGTCGTGGATGGTTTGATTATATGAAGCGATTTGGTCATAGAGTATTAGAGTGTAAGTGATACATTCAATTTTTTACATTCAAACTATTTTAAAAAGAAATACAACGTTAAACACATGAAATTAAATATACAGTCTTTTCCAAACATCAACATCCACTTGACAAAAAAAAATAACCAAAAAAAAAAATTCAGAAATCAAAATCTTCATTATTATCAATCTCATGGTCCAATAATTTCCAAGAGCCATCGTCTTGTTGGACCATACCTTTGTTTTTTAGAACCCTCCAATGTCCTGGGATCATATATTCGTCTTTTAACCCATCGACTGATTTGTTGACCAATCCAATGTCTCTTTTCACATCGAGTCTGAATAAGTTAGATTTGGTCGTCCCTTGAGTCCCAGCAACGCCGTGCAAGTAAGCCTCTAGGCAGTGAAATGTCGCGAAGTTTCCTGGAGATTTCATGTATTGTGACTTTCTTGTGTCTAATGGAAGCTCGTCTCCGACTTCGGCGTAACCTAAGGGTGGATAGATCGGAACTACGTCCGGTAGATTTCTTATTCGTAAGACTCGGAGATCTTGCAATCTGTTTTAATTGCATTATAAGTCACGTTTCATTTAAAAAGAAGGTACCATGCAAAATAATAAGAGATGCTATTTTTTATTTTATAAAGTATTAATCGCTATATTAGGATACTATACTTTTCGAGTTCGGTTATCCGAATCTGATCTATAATATAGGATCATTAAATTTAAAAAAAAAAAAATTATTTAGCAATTTTTGTTTTTTTGTAAATTTAGACGAGCTGTGATAATCAAGAGGATTCTTATTTTTAATTGAATGTTTTATAAAAAAAGTGAAGTTTTTTATCTTCATGTTTTGTATTAAAGTAAATTTTAAAAAATAACTAGAAATACATGTTTTCTCAGAAATAATTCGGATCAGGTTTGAATGCTAGCATGCAAGCATGTACATAAACTTTTCAACAGAAAATAGAAATCGAGGTATTCAAAATATTTGGATAGTATATACCTCTAAATTCACCTATAAATAGTTAGTGTATGTTTTTTTCTTTCATTTTGAATAATTTCCACTAGACACACTCATTAATCCAACACCGATGTTTAAAGATTAATTTGAATTTCGGCTCATAAACAAAAAATCAGTGAAAAGGGCTAATATTTTTGTTATTAGATGACAATAGTGTTGTAAACATACCCGGAGAATAATTTCTTAAAGTCCGAATCCCCAACACGAGGACTAGCAAAGACAAAGGCCGTAACGGGACAAGATTTGTCAGGACGGCTCTTTGGTCGGTTATAACCATTAGCCACTATATCCGTCGCATTAAGCGTCGCAAGCGCAGCTCCAAGGCTATGACCACAAACACTTATACTAACCTCTTCCTCCTTATACTTCTCCAACAACCTCCCAATCTCTCGCAATACCTTTTTCGTTTCCAAAGATTTCTCTCAGAGATTTAATTTCGCAAAAAAAAAAAAATTACCAAAAGGGCAAAATCGTCAATGTCAACAAGTAACATACCTGGTCACGAGCATTGGCCTTATTAAAATGTGACCTTTCGTCTTCAGACATGTAGATTGAGTACCAACCTTGATGAATTTGTACTTGGTTGTTATTCTTATCACCGAAGATTTTGTTAGCGTTGACTAAACCGAATTCGAAGTCGCTGACCCACTCAAGTGGTTGCACTGAGCCTCTCCAAGCAACGACGATATCTCTCCGACCAAGAATCGCCGTTCCTTGGTCGTCTGAGACCGCCACGTAACCCATCCAGTTCGATTCCTTTGTCCATCCCTCACGTGACACTGGGAACAATAGGAATGGCTCAGGCACGTGGATCTGCGATGTCGCGTAGAGAAACTTTGTCACTTTGTACTTTGTGTAAGGGTGCGCTTTCTCTAAACAAACCTGAGTTTTCAGAATCAAAAATAAAAAAGTTTGCTTTAGGTTTCTTGCATAAGAAGAAAACAATGATGAAGTGAAACAGAACATATGTACACTATAGCAAATATGTCATACTGTATCATTTAATTTATTGTTTTACGTCGGTGTTTGATTGACGTAAAAAAAAATTATATGATTACCAAAGATAAATGAATTCCACGTAAAAGGATTTTTTTAGGTTTTTAAAAAAAAGGTTCAACAGTACTTTAATTCTATTTCGCAAGTTTTCTTTTTTCACATTTAACGATTTCACATTAACAACATCTTTTTTTTACTAAACATAAATCATGAATCCACAAAAGAATAAAAATCGGTAAAAACATTGTTGAAATTTGAAGGAAAAAAAAAAATTCATAGTTTATGCTTCTAAAGATTACCAATCAGAACGTTTATATGTTAATTTCTTTTACTTCTTTTTTCGATGTTACCTTGGAGAAGAAGTCTTTTCTGGAGTAAATACTAGCGCCAGCAAATTTAGATTCGGTGTTGGTGTTGAAAGTATCATAACCAGCCTGAGCCATCTCGCCGTAATGTATGATATATTGCCGGAGATCTTGATCCAACGGCTGTAACATCCCTTTCCAATTGTTTTGACCGCTCAGATCTCTCCATCTCTTTGCGATTTCTCTAGATACTATCAACTTCTCCTCCTCTTTCTTCTTCTTCTTCTTTGTGATTCTCGTGAAGCTAAAACACCTCGTCACTTTCTTGTCTTCTTCCTCCATAATATTTCGGATGTTTAATGATTCTTTTCTAGTTTAGGCTCGAAAGAAGCTCTTTGGATCGAAGAAGATAAATTATGATGAAAACTTTGGAGATAAAATATGGTTTGGTGAATATAAATATTTGTTGGCGTAATTGAAGCGTGTTGCAGAGGAAGTATCATCCTCGAGATTACATTAAATATAATACATCATCTTTGATAAACAAAAAATTTCAGTTTCTTAATTTATCTAAAAAAGAAGTTCTAATAACGTTTAAGGAAAGCAATTAGCTGACCTAGTGACCTTACATCTACATACAAACGATTCCCTTTTTTTTCTTTTGAATGTGACCAACCAAAAGGAAAGAAAATTCCTTTTTTAAAAAAATTTCTATTAAACTACACCATTTAGACTGTTAAACCAGACCAAAAGTGATGGGTTTAGATTGGTGTAAATTGAAACTGAAATGTACCGAACCTTACCAAACTTGGGTATATCCCTGTATTTGTTAAATCGTAAAATAAAAAACCTAACATATATATATATAAAAACATAAATGTATAGATATTTGGATGATGATTTTAAATCATATTGCGTGAAAGCATTAGTGTGACATTGGTGTCACTAATTGTCAATTGCTTGTAAACGTGGAGCAAGCTATCTTAGTATATATGCTTTGAATATAGGTCGATTCGGTATTATTTTCTTTTGAATAGGATCATTTATTCGTTTTTTAGTAGAAAATCTTCAAAAATGTTTTGCAACAAATTTCATACAAATAATTTAATCTTATCTCAAATAGTAATTAATATAGTGGATAAAGAGCCATGAATAGTTCCGAATTTGACGGTCATATCATATGTATGTTAACAACTAAAAAAATTCACACATATAAATTACGTGATTTCAGATCACGAATATGGATTGTTATTTTTATATATATATTATCTTACCCATGGAAGCTCCATAATAACATGGAGCTCTACTAATTAAATCCGTGCATTAATTATATCACGTTGTTACTAATTTACTATTACTATCATTACAAGTGAAGACAAATGTAATACAGAACAACAACAAACACAACATCAAACGTGAAGATGGACGTTTTAATAGGGCGATTACTGATCTTAAAACCACTATCAAATTCAGCAAATTCAAGTAGGAGAGAATATATGCAGTTTTGGCCATTAAAACCAAAAACAAAAAAGTCTGCAGATTATTTATTCATTGAATACCTATAATATTTTGTTGAAACCAAACCAAGAAGATCAGGCCTTTGAAAATGGGCTTGCAGCGTTCATCTTTCGCCACACAAAGTTAAAATGGTTTTACATGTGAATTTTGACCGTCACAATGTACGGTGAAATTTTGATAATTTTATGACATGGTACATCATTGTAGTATATATATGATAAATATATGATTGTACAGATGCACGAACGCCAAGTGTACATCACGATTGAACATTTTGGTGAAAAAATGGTCCTAACTCCTAAGTCCATACATGGCTTCACAAGGCCCATTTCATTATTGTCTCCACAAAAATCTAATGGTCACTATAGAAGAAATGGGATCACCTTGAAAGTGCTAGCTGATCAACATTTTTTTCTGTGTTAAACAAACAATTTAAGCCCTCTCAGTTCAAGCTAATACTTGGCACGAGATATTGCTTTAACTGTGTTATACGAGAGGGACGATTTCAGTCTTACTTGGCATTGGGAGGTCCGGCTTGGTTCCATTCAAGGATTAAAGTAGAAGCTAGAGATCAATGGATGTTCGTATTATGATATATATATATTTTTTTTTTCGTCAACGAGAACTTTGTTCTGGTTTTGTATTCTTTAAGTGGGTTTATGATTTTTTAATAGAATTTTTGATGAAAAAAAAAAATATATATATATATATAATATATAAAAGTCAACACATAAAAGTCAGCCGGTGTTTTTTTCTATTTTTAAAAATAGATAAAAAAATGTCGATCTAGCAACAACAAAAACAACTTTCTTTTATAGAAAGACGGAAAGTGTTATTAATCATAAAAAAAAAAAAATCTAAAAACTTCAAAACGTATCAATTACCCGGGAAAATGGTAAAAAACAACATGTATTATTAAATTTGATTTGCCGAAAAAATCCGAACTAAAATACGGTGCAATTTCTTACTTTTCCGGATATAAAAATTCAAATTTCCTAAACAAACTATTGAATCTAACCCAAATCCAACATTGACCGCAAATCTGTTAGTCAAACCTAGGGGTGGGCAAAAAAATCGAAACTGAACCGAACTTAAACCGAACCAAACCAAACCATATTCTATATATAACCCAATCGGTTGAAGTTTTTCTCAACCTGAACGATTCGGTTCGGTTCGGTTTGAACCGAACCAAACCGATAAACCAATGTGTTTTTTTTGTTAATTAGTTAATTAATAATATTAAAAATATAAACACATATGGTGGGATCTTCGGTTCTTCACCTAAAGCATTTAGGCTAAAGGTCCTCTATCTCAGAATGAGAATGATTTTCACACGTCTCGTTAAACATACAAATTTAGTTTTGCTAAGGTAAATGATTGTTTATAATAGTTTTATATTAATGCTATAAGCCTATAATGACTCATATAATAGATGAATAAACATTGACTTGTATAATTAACTTATATTTAAATTATTAACTTGTTGCATGTTCATTTTAGTGGCATGGGAGAGACGAAGCCATGAATTTTTTCATTTTTTATTTTGATTAAGTGGGATAATTTAAGTTTGATTTTAGACTTTTAGGGAATGGTTTTTTTTATGGCTTCGTTTTGTTTACGTTTCATTAGGATTCTTGTTTTTATAAGTTGATTTTTTAAAAACCGAACTAAAACCAAACCAAATTACAACTGAACCAAACTAAACCAAACCGAGCTAAACCCAAACTGAACCAAACTTATTTTGGTTGAGTTCGGCTAGAGTTTTATTCAACCCAAATCAACCGAACCCGAAATTAAATCGAAACCGTTAACAGTGCGGACTCAGCAGTCTAAGTCAGCTGCCACGTCAGCTAAAACTTCTACAGTTGCTGAGTCAGCTGCCATGTCAGCCGTCATTTTTAAAATAAAATAAAAAATTAAAAAAAAAAAATTTCAAATTTTTTGTCTATATTTTTTTTTTGTCTAAATTTGTAATATTTCATTAATCTTAAATAGGTGGATTGCTTCCTTAAAAGTGCGAAAAAAATCCAGAAACACTAAATTATCTTAACTAAAACTTGTGAATTCGAACCAAACCGAAATAAAATTGGAATCGAACCGACCATATGCCTAAATATTTCTATTATTAGAATGAAAGATAAAAATTACATAAATAAAGAAAAATGTTAAGACGCTTCTGCGCAAGAAACTAGTTTGATGAAACTTAAACCAATTACAGAAATAAAGAAAAATGCTAACCTCCAATAACTTAAACCATTTGGAAGCATCCACATTAGCAATATATGTCATCAAAAATATATAGACTTCTTTTATGATATAAGGGATCTAATTGGTTATGTTCGATTTAGCTGACGTGGCGCTAGTCGTCATTAATTTTTTTTTTTTTTTTTTAAAGAATGATATCTTTTTGTCTAAATTTTTAATATTCCATTAATCTTAATTACCTAAAAATGGTTCTATTTAAATCTCAAATTTTATGTTGTAAATTTCATATCTATGACGCCACGTCAGCTAAATCGAACATAACCAATTATATCTCTTATATCATAAAAAAAAGTCTAGTTATTTTTGATGACATATATTGCTAATGTGGATGCTTCCAAATGGTTTAAGTTATTGGAGGTTAGCATTTTTCTTTATTTCTGTAATTGGTTTAAGCTTCATCAAACTGGTTTCCTTACGCATAAGCGTCTTAGCATTTTTCTTTATTTATGTAATTTTTATCTTTCATTCTAATAATATAAATATTTAGGTATATAGTCGGTTTGGTTCGAATTCACAAGTTTTGGTTAAGATAATTTAGTGTTTTGAGGTTTTTTCGCTCTTTTAAGGAAGTAATCCACAAATTTAAGATTAATGAAATATTACAAATTTAGAACAAAAAAAATATAGAAAAAAAATTTGAAAAAAACTTTGGATTTTTTTTAAAAAAATGACGGCCAGCTGACTCAGCAGCTGTGAACGCTTTAGCTGATGTGGCAGCTGATTCAGGCTGCTGAGGCAGCACTGTTAACGGTTTGACTAACAGATTTGCGGTCAATGCTGGATTTGGGTTAGATTCAATAGTTTGGATAAAAAATTTAAATTTTTATATCTGAAAGATAGAAAATTACACCGTATTTTAGTTCGGGTTTTTTTCGGCATATCAAATTTAGTACATGTTGATTTTGACCATTTTGCTTCGATTAGCCCCTATAGTTTGTTTCTTAGCTCATTGAGCTAATTACTTCACCAAATATTATTTTATTCAAATTAAGTTACTTATGTGAACGAATACCACCACAGTTAACTTTTAAAAGTTGTAACAAAACCACAAAACACTATCCGTACATAATTTCACATACTTAATCTACACACGCTCATTAGCATGATCATTGGTTCATTCTTAAATCGGCACAGTTGTTGATATCGTCATTCTTAAATCTATTATCTGGTAAAGGAGACTATACAAATTATTGTTGTTGTAGAATATCTACTCGCTTCAAAAGTACTTAAATTACACTACGATGTCGATGTATATACATTTTACATCTAATGCCAATTGAATAAAAGAGTTAAAAGATTGGCTATTAGATTAATAGGGTTGGTACATTAATGACTGATGTAGTAGAGATAGATATGGATACCATTTTATTATTATTATTATTTTGCTTAGAATAAACAAAAGCATGTGGGAAGAGAAAGCTTCGTTTAACACCTCAAATATGGCTAAGTGTCCCCAACACAAATCCTAATCATAAATTCACACATACAACAAAGTTTCATGACCTAACCTACAATTCAATAGAGCCCACTTTTGAGAAACAAAGATGCAATACTCAAAATAGGAACAGTTCTCTCAATATGTCTAATTACATTTTTGTGAGTATACAAGTCAGCATCACCAACTTCAAACCGAATTAACCGTCTTTATGCGACGAGACAATCATATTTTAGAAGATACTAGTACATTGTAAAGTAAAGTATATATTATTCGTCTGTTCTAATCTAAACCCTATTACGATGGAATCAAGTTCAAACACAATAACATGGCACAAGGGATCATTATCAGAAATTCACAACTTTGTGCATAAGATTTTAGTTGGGTATGTGTACACATGGGTGAATGTGTATAAATTTGCGTATATTGTGTATGTTACAGCAATGTAGAAAAGACAAGATGTTGATTTTTTGTAAAATGGACCACCTTGAAAATATTATTTATTGGGGTTTATTTAATTAAACATATACATATACACACATGAATACATATATGCCACCCCCACAAGTTATGTGACATTCTTTTCAATTCTCTGTTCTTTCCCCTTCTTCGCCGCTGCTCACATTAATTGTCCCTTTCCCTTTCATAGTTAGCTAAAGCTTTTCTCAATAAATCAAATTTAATTAGTCTCTTAAAAAACTAAGCAAATATACGTTTACACGTTTCTTTTTTGTCTATCTACATTTGGACATAAAATTACTAAACTGCTCGCGGTGAATTTTTTAGATGTGATGGATAAAAACAGCTTTGCAGTTTGCACTACAGCTCATATTAGTAATTGTGAGAAATATATATATAAAAATCGATCATATAAAATGATGAAATTGTTAATCGCGTATCCCTCTACGACAATCTAAGATGTATTAATACTAGAACTTAACCCGCAATCATTTTTTTAAAGAAATTGTTTTGAAATTTTTTNTTTGTTTTTTCCCCACAAAATATTAATATTATTATAATTTATATACAGAATATATATTATAAATTATTATAGAAAAAAAAACTCAAACTACTTACAGAAAAAATTGAAATAAAAATATTTCAAAAAATCAAATTTAAATATGACGTTATTCTAAATTTTGTGTTAAGATTTGTTAAGATCATTTTTTGTTATGATTTGATCGTGATTTGCAAGTAATAAATCAAATATAAATCAAATCAAATCAAATTATTTTTTTGTTAAGATTTGATTGTCAATTAAAACCAAAGCTCCATATATAAATCAAAATATGGTATAAAATATAAATTTATTTGGCTTAAATATCGAATTTACTATTTTTGTTTAATTGTCATTAATATAGATTTCCTAAAATAAATCTTAACAACAATTTTTTGAATATTAAATGAGATTTTGGTAGGAATTTCAAATTATTAATATATTACTTTTAATTTGTAATTAGTCTAAATTCGAACAAAATTTCGTATAATTAATTGCGGATAGTTAATTGCGGGATTAACTACTATATTTTCTCAATTTGTTATGAACTTCAAATATTTGCTTCTGATTTTATTTTGATAATTTATTTAAATTGTTTTTAAGATTTGACATTGATTTGCAATTAATTATGTAATCTATATTAACTGCAATTCGAATATTCACCAAATTAAATGTATAAATTCATTTCTTTTAATCGATCGATATATTTTTATAATTGTATAGAGAATATTCGCTTTCTATTTGTAACTAATTTTGAAATTCAAAGAGATATTGTAATTAATTATAGATTTTTTAAACATTTTATAAAACCTTAATGTCATTCACGTCAGCTCATATCTTATATATACCTCCTCATAAACCAAATCCAACTATTGAAATCTTTAGATCATTTGCAATTGTTTAATAGCATATATGATTTTTTTTCTTCCGCTCTTATTCTTTTGCTCTCAAGCCTAATCACGTTTTTTTTTTTTTTTTTGAAGATGTTATTTAATCGGATCCAAAGGTCCGGCTGCTGGAGTGGAGTAAGTAGACGAAGAAGGAGAGAGAAGAAATCAAAGGAGTTGTTGTAAGGAGGAGGAATCATGACGGGGAAGAGTGAGTTATTCAGACGATTGGGTCGGGTTTTTTTGTGTCGAATCGCCTCTTTCTTGGCCGGGATATTGAAATCCCTCGCCCAACTACTTTTTTCAATCAGCTAAGGTAATAGACCGTCTACCTATTTGTCTCTCAAATTCAAGCTTTAAAGTCAATGTTTAATCGATTTCATGTTCTGGGTTTGGTTTTCGTTTTCCATATTAGTTTACATGGAGGACAAGTGATTTCATGGATAAATGACCAAGGCGAAGAGCTTCTTTTCACTTGCAACAAGGTATGTAGAGGAAAATAAATCTGAAACATTAAATTTTGGTTTTTACATGTTGTCAAATGTAATTGTTGTTAAGCTATATACACTGATATGGGTTTTGTAATTATACCAATGATGTGTTCACTGATTTTGCTTCTCTCGGTTTTGCCCGTCTAGAGTTGGACCGGATACTTCGGCCGAGATGATCGAGTACTTTCTCGATACGTAAGCTCAGGAGATTGAGTTCAAGATCGCTTGGCTTCGTGGAAGGTTCGTGAATAAACTGTTGAATCGTGTTTTCCGATTTGAATATGCACACCACCTGTTCGATGAATCGCCCCTGTGAAGATGCTTTTGATGCTTACCTTATCAGGCGAATCTATTTTATCAAGATAAATGTCTCAAAACAAAAATAAACATGATTTTAGTTTTTCTTTTCTCTCCTTTTGCCTCTATCTCTATGGTGACTGAGTTGGAAGGAGAATGCTTTCAAATTTCTATCCTTTTTGTTGTTGTTTGACAAGAGACAGAGGTAACGAGAGGAAATGAAATAACCCGTTTTCCATGTTTGTGATGTGTGTTTAGTATATCAAACAAAATATTTCCATTTCCTCCTTAGTTTGAACAAATAATGATCTTGAGGATGATTAAGAATTGTATATATACTGCATTTGTTTGGTTTATGTTTGATATCGTATTGTTTTTCCGTTTCATTTTTTCATTTGATTTCTTATTGTAGTTTATCTTATATCTTCAGAAGGAAATATACGAATCAACAAATTTGTTTTGGGAACGATTTAATCTCAAAAATGGAAGTATATTAAAGAGGAAGCACAAAAGTACCCAAATAATATGCCATCAAAAATGGTTGAATTATTTGTATAACTAAAGAAATTATTTGTTCTGTTTAAAAGTTTTTCGCAAAATTTAAAAGTTCTCGTGCGGGCGCACGGATTAGAACAAATCTTTTGTATTATTTGTATAACAAGAGAAATTATTTGTTTTTTAACCTTATCAAATATTTATGATTATGCTTTATCGCAAATTAATAACAAAACAATGGATAAGAGTCAGAATGGATAATTTAGGTGTTAAAAATATATATTTAAAATAAAATATAGAACTGAAAATATATATAACAAAACGGGTCAAAATTTTGGGTAGCTAAAATCACTAATTTTAAATCATACATGTTATACAAAAAATATATTTTTCCATACAAGATAGAAAACATAAAAACAAAAATAAATAAAAAAATTGTCGCATGCCCTCATTGTGGATTAAAATTTTAGAAAACTATATAATATATTCTATACCAAAAAAAAAATTGTGAACACATCTCAAACTGTTACATCCACAAATACATTTTGTCAAAAAAAATAGAACTAAACATCTGAAAACAAAAATTAAAACTTACCCCCGTTCTAGGACGAATTAGAAAATGATTATGTCAACATAATTAATGAACTCCCGTTCTAGGGCGGATTAGCAAAAACAAATTATATCTAAACACCAAAACAATTTTGTGTCTCATATGATAAAAGTTAAATATACAAAAAATTATATATATCTAAACACAAAAAGAAACACAAATTATATTACAAAATTTGATAAACAACAAAACAAAATTCTCGTGCGGGCGCACGGGTTTAGAATCTAGACACAAAAATAAACACAAATTTAGGAATTTGAATATAGAACTCGAATATATATAACAAAGCGGGTCAGAAAAATTTGGATAGCTAAAATTATCTATATGACAAAAAAATATATATACAAAAAATTAGATCTAAACACAAAAATAAACATAAATTATATTACAAAATTTGATTAAAAAAAGAAAAAAATTCCCGTGCGGGCGCACGGGTTTAGAATCTAGTTGACGTATTAAAACCTAGGTTACATAGAAACTCCATCCGAGGTCCGTTTCCCATTTCGGAAACGGAAACTCTTGGAAACACAGTATAAACGCGATGGAATCGCGATTCCTAAAAATTTCAATTTGGAAACGCGGTGGAAACATTCGTTTCCGTTTTGGAAACGAAGGAAACTTACCTTTTTTCAAATGTAATAACTGAATATGTAGGAAACGTTCGGATTCATTTTGTTATTTAAATAGCTGAAAAGCCTAATTAGATAATTAGTGTAATTAATGATGTTTTATAGATTAACGCCCTAACTTTAAACCATGACCTAGAAAGTACGATTTATAAGTAAACGAGAAGAATATTAGAAGAGTCAAAAGACATAAACAAGCTATTTTGTTTTTTCAAATAAAAATCGATTTTGCTTTCTAACGATGTTGATATGAAAAGAATATTTTTGATCAACGTATTCTGATTTGTACAAAATGATTTTTTAATATATAGTTTTCAAGCTTTGTTCTGAAACTTGTGTGAATCAGATAATATAGCACCGGTTTTGTTTAGTAGTGATCACGAATGTCTTCGAACGGTTGATTTATGGTGTCTGACTATCTGCTTAATTCAGATTCTGATTTTTCTTAACTACAGATTTAATCCATAAAGAATTATTTTGATGCTTGATTTAGATTAACTCACTCGATGTTTTTAACATTTTGTTGTTTTTAATATGATTTTGATGTTTAGTATTTTATATATTTTNGTTCTTCATCTATATGACAAAATTAAATTAAATCTTTAAAATTATAAATAAAATCGATTATTATAAATTACATATTACAAAAATAATTTAAATTTTTATTATTATTTTGTTACGAAAATAATATTAGTTATTTTGAATTTTTGAATTTAGATTATGCCAAATATTTTAATAATATATGTAGTATTTGACCCGAATAAAAAAAAAGAAAGTTTAAAATAATATATTTCTTTTAATCGGATACTGCCTTAAAAGTTTTTTTTCCTTTTTTGATAATCATTTATTTAGTCCCGTAATTTTAGCGACTTACACATTAAAAAAAAATCAATAATCATGAATACAAAAGATCACAATTTACTCTGATTATGAAAACTACCGTAACAACCAAATCATAACAAAAAAAAGCAAAAGAAATCAGTAATCCATTTCATATCTTCAAATTAGTGGATTTGAAATAGTAGTATAAGATACTTTTCTTAACAAGATATAGCTTAAATACCAGTCATGTATAATCGTGAGCAATATTAAAAACTAACATAACATTATACCAATTTGAAGAATCGAATAATTTAAGAATTTTAGTATATTCTCACAAACTATATATTCAGTTTTTCGATTTCCATAAAAGGAAAAATTTACATATTTTCAAAACTAACTTCGGCAACAAGATATTCCAATATTCAGTCTTATCTAATAATCATAAGATCTTAAAAGAATAAATGTATACAATTATAACACTATAAATAATTAATTTATCATAAATACTAATTTTCTTATAAATAAAATCTGTTAATTCTCAATAAATTGATGGCTTAACCTAGAAATAAATGAGTACCCACTCATTCACTATAAAACAGCAGTACCTTCTACATATTTCACATCTCAACGTTTTTGTATTTTAAAAGTTGTGAAAAAAACATAGTAGTTATGGTGGATTACTTCTTGAAATATGGTGAAACTCTTTTTGTGGTATGAGAGCAAGAGATCCATGGTAGAAAAACAATGGAAGTCTTTCTTCATGATTCTCAGGTATAGGTTTCGAATTTTATTCGAGCTTTTGTTTCAAAAACTTCAAGATTACTCAATTCTTCTATTTTCTTATATCATATTTAGTTAATTAACGTTTTATATCATATCTATAGGATTCATAATATCTCTACACCAAACGAAGACATGTGCAAGTTGACAGAGTTTAATGTTTTATTTAACGATTATGTTTGTTTGAATCTAAAGTAAATTGTAATGTTGCAGGGAGCTAATCATAATGAAACTTGTGCAAGTTGATTTTTTTTTAATATATTTATTAGGTTAGTTATCTTCACAATCTGTTATAGTATTTCTTAGGTTCATTATTTTCTAATGACCTTAATTTTATGTATGGTGATTAGATAGTGACATATAAGGATGAGAATATCTAGAACCAGACATCTTCTTCGACATTCACCAAATGCAAAACATATATTGAACACTTCATCAGAATATCAAGTTAGTTTTATATATTAAATATGAGTTTATATTTTATTAATTGCTAAGAAACTTTCGGAATCTAAAATTGGTAACTTTTATGATTTCTATTGATGCACATCCAAAGAAGATTCAGATAACATCAAGCATATACATGACGAGAATCAGAAAAACATGTATGAGAGTGTTAGAAAAATCAACAACTTATTAAATGCCTAGATTTTCTTATTAGTAATAGCCATATAAACATTTGTATGATTTTGCCGATTAGTTTTTAATGTCTCTACGTTTGTCCCTGGAATTTTTCATTGTTCAACATATTTCTTATTCATTTTTTCCCCATTATTTGAGTTTTGGATGATTTTATTAATTTTTGTTTTCTTTTAAAACTGAGACGTATAACACAGTTAACATATTTACTTATGTTTTTTCATATCGTTAATGTTTGTTTTTTTTATATATTGTAAATGTATTTCTTCTATAATTCACGTTCATTTAAAAAAAATAATAATGTATGTAGTATGGGAGTTAATTTATAACTTTGTGATACTAAATCTTAACACATATGTGCTTTCAGATTTTTTATTTTTGTGTTTTTTCTGATTTTCATTAGAACTTATATTATTTATTTTATTTATTTTTCTTGCAAACATATGAAAAATATGGAAAAAGTCTCTTATTTTTCACTTGATTCAATCTTCCAAGTTTGAACGAGACCAACACGAAAGAAAAAGTTTGGAGAAGAGAAGAAGTCTCTAGCATGTGACAAGCTAATGTCTTGCACACAAGAGAAATTAAATTTAGGAAAATCATTATGTTTCATTTAAGTTTATAATAGTTATTCCTTTGTGTATGTTTTTAGAAAGGTTTCTAAAAGAATTATGTTTTTATTATAAAATATGTAGCTCGTGAGAGCAGATTCATTCATATCAATATAAGTGTTTACAACAAAAGCTGTACTTAAAAAAATTATGTTCTTCTGAAAACAATTTAGTATTATTCATTCTCTACCACAAACTCCAACAAAAGTCGTAAATATAATTCAACACACGAACAATAGAAATTAAACTTTAGATCAGTAATTTAGCTTATGTTTTTAGCTAAAAACATAATGAACTTCCGTTACTTTTCATATCTAATTATGTGTCTCATATGACAAAAATAAATATACAAAAATTATATCTAAACACAAATTGTATTACAAATTTTGATAAACAAAAAAAAATTCATGTGCGGACGCACGGGTTAAAATCTAGTTAACACGTTAAATGCCCCTTGCTCCTTGGCGTCAATTATACTATGTTTCATAATACGTGTTTTATTAGGATTTTATTCTGTTTCAAAAAATAATGTAGTTTTGTATTTAAATGTAGATTTTAAAAATAAATATCAGTTTTATTCATATTTTCAGCTTATTAATCTGAGAGATAAATTTATGTAGTAGATTAATAAATATATAATATATATTTTTAATATGTACATTTTTTAAACGACGTTTATATTGAAACAGAAAGAGAGATATTTTTGAAAGAAAAAATTCCATAATAATAACTAATTAAATTTCTATTACGATTTTAATACATCAACTTTTTGCATATCCAGAATAATACAATAACTATTTTTTTTCTATTTTAATTTACCAACTCTTAACCGTTCATCTATTTTACAACATATCATGAGTTGTTGATGTGTTGCGTTTTTGACGTTTTTCAATTCGCGTTTTTTGTACATAATCGAGTCTTTTTCGATTGTTTTAGTCTTCTATGAGTCATTTTAGGTGTAAAGGCATTTCGGGACGGAGTCCGGAGGCCTAGAACGGAAAAACGGCGAAACCGAGCAGAAAAAGATGGGATCGATCGATCCACCTCACTGGATCGATCGATCCAAGAAATCGGACATTTGCTGGATCGAGCTCTGATTGACGCAGACCGATCGATCTTCGAAAAAGATGGGATTGATCGATCCTCCTCACTGGATCGATCGATCCAAGAAATCAGACATTTGCTGGATCGAGCTCTGATTGACGCAGACCGATCGATCTTCGAAAAAGATAGGATCGATCGATCCTCCTCACTGGATCGATCGATCCTCCTCACTGGATCGATCGATCCAGCCTCTGTTAATAGTGTTAAAAACTTGTTTCTTACTATTTCACCAAACTTCTCTTTCTTTTTGACGCCCAAAACTTGAAAATAAGGGCTAAAATCTCATATGTATCATATCCTCTTGTCTCTGTACTACTCTCTTTGATCTTGGTGATTTGTAAGCTTGGAAAGCAAACCTTTGATTCTACATATTGGAGAATTTTTCTTAATCTCTCTTATATTTCTATTTTTGTTAACCATGTGTTCTTCATCATCTCTCTGTATTTGTTCTGCAATTATGAGTGAGTAGTTTCTTAGTTAAGCCAAGGGTGTTAAGGGATTTCATGATTTAACGGTTTAGGATAGATTAAACGGAGATTTATTCGGTGGATTCTTCGTCTAGGGTGTTTTTATTGCTTGAATTAAACTGATTACTTAGTTCATGATCTTAGGTTATCTATCGCACGAGAGTGTTTGTCTAGATGACGGAATTATCCTAGATGAGCAAAACGTCCTTATCTAACGGGAGTTGATGTTAAGGCGTTCTTGTGAACTTATCAAATCGAACTAGAAAAGCATGCTTAGAACCTTTGAATTCAACGGGAGTTAGTATTCATAGTTTTAAGCATAGGGATTAATACTTCGGGAGGAGGTTAATCTATTATTAGGTTTGAGTTCTAGACGATTCTTAATGCAAACCCATGTTTAAGATGCATTAACCGTTATTCGTGATTTCCCACAACGTCACCCGAGGCTTAACGCTTTCTTTATCTGAATTTGCATCATTTTAGTTGTCGTTTTTAGTTTCGAAATTACAAAACCAACAAAAGCTGTCATTCGTCTTAGCTTTAATTTCATCATGCATTCTCATAGTCGTAACACTTGGTCCTTGTGGATTCGATCCCTACATTATTACTTCGTATTGCTGTGCACTTGCGGTAATTACATATAGGGTTAAAACCTGAGATCATCAGTTGTATGAGGTCTTCCGACACAAAGTTATTCTCATGAATCTTTAGTACAAAGCTCTTTTCATAATCTCCCAACCCGACGTTCTTTTTGGGGTCGCAAAAGTGTGGCTAATTTTTGGGTTTAATTTCGTGCTACGATGTAAGATGGATATATGGTTAAGAGTTGGTGAATTAAAATGAAAACACAAAATATGTAGTTAGTGTATTGTTTTTAAAAACTTGGTGTATTAAATTGGTAATAGAAATTTAGTTGATGTATTATTATGAAATTTTCCTTTTTTGAAATGCAAAACTTAATGAGAGATTTAGGTTAATGTCATTAGCAATAAATCTGTTTAATGCCACTAATTTGTTACTTTACCACACTATTAGTTTTTTTTTATCGTCATTTACTCTATAACCTGTATTGCATTGGTTTGCCACCTAGATGAACAAAAATCACGCAAATAATCTCACAATTTTTGGGTGTAAGAATGTAATGAAACTTTATAATCTGTTTCATGATTTCATCATTCCGATCTATATATGAGTCCACCACCATTCTCAGTATTGCCGATCAAAACTGAAACCTGTAAAAGACAAAGGTAAATAAAGAAAAGAATCGAGGCACCAAACCATAAACTAAAGGGTTCTTCTTTACTTCTTTTTAAATTTTGAATCTAAGAGGAACAGAAGAACGTTCCTCGTTATATGTGTACACTAATAATAAAGCATAGTGTTTTCAATTTCATATGCTAAAATGTAGATTATTCTTCCAACGGTCGAAAAAAAGGTAAAGCATTTTAACCAATTTATTTATTTAAAAAAAAACATCACAAACCCAAAAAAAATCAAAACTTTATTTTTATTCCTCCTATTCATCTCATCTTCTTCTTAATCCAAAGGCCCAAACTTTGAATCATCACTCATCACTATCACACTCTCTCTCTCTCTATAGAACTGCACGGACAACGACATGCTTTTAATTTCCATGCAAATCCCTCCTTTCTTCTCAAGAAAATTTTGAAAATCACTCTCAATCATATCTATCAAACGAATTTGAAGCTCCTCTTTTTCTCAATCATCATCAATGGTGGCTGGTAAGGTCCGTGTAACCATGGGTTTTCACAAATCACCTTCAAGCAAACGAAAAGATATGACCTCTCCTCTTCCTCTTCCCCTTCCTCCTCCGCCTCCTCCTCCGCTTAAACCACCTTCAGGCTCAGCTGGTAAACCGGCGAATCCTAATTCTAATCAGAAACCCGGTTTCACTCGCTCTTTCGGCGTTTACTTCCCACGCGCTTCCGCTCAAGTACACAATGCTTCTTCTCGCCCTTCCGATCAAAACGCCGTCGTCTCTGAGCTTCGTCGTCAGGTGGAGGAGCTTCGTGAGAGAGAAGCTCTGTTGAAGACGGAGGTTCTCGAGCTCAAGCTCCTCAGGGAATCTGTTTCCGTTATCCCGCTGCTCGAATCGCAGATCGCGGAGAAGAACGGCGAAATCGAGGATTCGAGGAAGGAGACGGCGAGATTAGCGGAGGAGAACGAGAGACTGAGGCGAGAAATCGAGACGAGCGAGGAGCTGAGGAGAGAGAGCGAGAGGAGAGAGAAGGAAATGGAGGCGGAGACGGTGGAGCTGAGGAAAATCGTCTCGTCGTCGCTGAGGGAGAGTGACGACCACGCGCTCTCGGTTTCTCAGAGGTTTCAGGGTTTAATGGATGTGTCGGCGAAATCGAGTCTAATCAGGAGTTTGAGACGGGTCGGGTCGATGAGGAACATACCCGACCCGATTCCGAACCAAGAGAGCAACAAGAACGTTTCATCTGGCGACGCCGACGGCGACATTTACAGGAAAGACGAGATCGAGAGTCATTCCATGAGTAACTCGGAGGAACTCACAGAGTCATCACTCTCAACCGTCAGATCTAGGGTTCCGAGAGTCCCGAAACCACCGCCTAAACGGTCTTTTTCATCCAACGGCTTAGTCGATTCAACAGAGAACAAAGCAGATCCGCCACCGCAGAGAACGAATCCACCTCCGCCTCCACCTCCGCCACCACTTCTTCACCCACCACCTCCTCCGTCCGTTTCCAAAGCCCCACCTCCGCCTCCTCCTCCACCGCCGAAGAGTTTAAACATAGCGTCGGCGAAAGTAAGAAGAGTGCCGGAAGTGGTGGAGTTTTATCACTCGTTGATGCGAAGAGACTCCACAAACTCGAGAAGAGATTCCACCGGCGGTGGAAACGCCGCCGCAGAGGCGATACTTGCTAGCTCCAATGCGAGAGACATGATCGGAGAAATCGAAAACCGATCGGTTTATCTCCTCGCGGTAAAATTCTCTTATTAATGTTTAGCCTCTCTTTTAGTTTTTTTTAAAAATTTTTGTCTTGCGTCAGTGAGAATTGACCGGTCGTTCCACTTTTTCCTCGTCCTTTTTCGAGAACCTTTTCAAAATTCATAATCATAAACCGGTTTGCTTTAACTGTAAACCGAACATTGCAGATAAAAACCGACGTAGAAACGCAAGGAGATTTCATAAGATTCTTAATCAAAGAAGTCGAAAACGCTGCGTTTTCAGACATCGAAGACGTCGTGCCTTTCGTCAAATGGCTTGACGACGAACTCTCTTACTTGGTATGAAACTTTCAGAATCTCCCAAATTTTAAAACCAAATTCCTTAAGAATATGAGTTTTTCAAATTTTAACTTTTCTTCTTGTAATTTGGTGTTTTTTTTTTACAAGGTTGATGAAAGAGCAGTGTTAAAACACTTCGAATGGCCGGAGCAAAAAGCCGATGCGTTGCGTGAAGCAGCGTTTTGTTATTTCGATCTGAAGAAACTCATATCGGAAGCTTCTCGTTTCCGGGAAGATCCTCGTCAACCTTCTGGCTCTGCTCTCAAGAAAATGCAAGCTCTGTTTGAAAAGTAAAAATAAATATTCCAAGTTCGTTTTTTCAAATCCAAATCTTTTAATAAAGATCACTAATCAGATCTGTTTTTGTGGGTTTTAAAGGTTAGAGCATGGTGTTTATAGTCTGTCGAGGATGAAGGAAACGGCGGCGACAAAGTTCAAGACTTTCCAGATTCCGGTTGATTGGATGCTCGAAACCGGCATTACTAGTCAGGTCAGCAAAAATTTACCAAAGAAAATTAACGTTAATGATCCTTCTTCTATGTTTCGTGTTATTAATTTAAGAAAACAAATCTTGGTCTGATCACAAATTGATAATATGTTTAGTGATTGATTTTTTCTCTCTGGTAATTTAGTTACTTATGGTCATTACTTGCTTCCCGTTTTTAGCTATTTATTGCACTTTGATTGGAGTAGTGATGAAGAAAGATAATATATAGAAACAAGACGAACAACAATTCTCATGGTCCCCATTTTTCTGATAAAGTCAATTGTTGCTGGCACTGGCAGGACAGTGTAAAATTGGTTTGATACTGTCTTTGTGTGTGTCTTCACTCTATTATTGTGTTGCTTGTTTACATGGTAAAACTATTATGTACTACATGACAAATATATATATAAATAAACTTGAATACAGTGTCTCTTACTTTAATGTATTTGGGGTTTTCCTATGTGCACGCCTGTGAATTTCAAGATTTTCTCCAATGTATCTATCTTCTTGTCTGCTTCCTTTGTTTTTGCCTTGGGATTCATGAGTTTTATAATACAATTGCATACAAGGATCAAAATGCATATCATTTTGTAATAGATAGACATATTAATAGAGTATAGAATCAGATTTTTTCTAAAAGACTTCTTACACTAAGTGTAGTGTGTATCTGCAACTTAAATTAGTTATGTAAATCTCATATTTCTTAAGTAACTCTTTTGAGTCTTAATGTGAAGTTCTGTATTAAGTGTGTAGCGTTATGGATGTGATTTCAGATTAAGCTGGCATCTGTGAATCTAGCGAAGAAGTATATGAAGAGAGTATCGGCAGAGCTCGAAGCCATTGGAGGCGGTGGCCCTGAAGAGGAAGAGCTTATCGTTCAAGGTGTTCGATTCGCATTCCGTGTTCATCAGGTAAAGTTATAGACCTTGGTCATCTTCTAATTAGGTTTGGCTCTCTTACAACATCTCTTTGTCCCCAACTCTTAAAAACCACTGTTTTTTGTTCAGTTCGCAGGAGGATTTGATGCAGAGACAATGAGGGCATTTCAAGAGCTAAGAGATAAAGCGAGATCATGCCATGTTCAGTGTCAAAGCCAAACACATCAGCATAAGCTTGTTTTTCGATCTACCCCTTGTTGAAGCAATCTTAGCTTCATATCCACACCTCATTGGTATTTGTTGTCATTTTCTCTATTAAATTTGTTTTTTAAGACATACAAATCATGTGAATATACGAAACTCTTCTTGCTGAAAAAAAAAGGTTCATATTCAATCGAAAACATGGTTATTATATGTACTGATAGCTTCACAAAAATGTCCCGGCCCAGAAACTAAGAGACATAATTAAACTACTTCCCTTATTGTTCTAAACCCCAAACATAAACCTGCAATTTTGATTGCAACCTTCTAAATTCCTAATTACACAACCACCCAATCATCACTGTTGGATCCTTCATCTTCGGATCCAGACTCATCAACTGCATCTTTTGAGAGTTCCATCTGAAAAGAAAACGCGGTATTGTTAGAAGAAAGATATGATTAAAGACATGACCAAAGTTATAAGTTATGAGAAACTTGAATGCACACCATTTGAATTGCTCCTGCTCTCTCTGTTTTAGATTTAGGCAAAGCTTCAACCTTTTCCAAACTCTTCATCTGACGAATGACCTGATGATACACCTGTCAGAAATTATCAAAGATATTACAGATCCATATACTGAACGGACGAAGAATGAGATAAAGAACGAATTAGCAACCCATTTCAGATAAGCTTGCATTGCTCTCGTTCTGAAGGCCAAAGCAATTGCCTTTCTCATCTAAATCTTTCTCATCATTCAGCGAATGACCTGATGATACACCTGTCAGAAATTATCAAAGACATTACAGATCCATAAACTGAACGGACGGAGAATGAGATAAAGAACGAATTAGTTACCCATTTCAGCTAAGCTTGCATTGCTCTCATTCTCAAGGCCAAAGCAATTGCCTTTCTCCAAAGAGGAGGTTTCAACAACCTCCATTGGTGAGTCACCATCATCACTCTCAGAATCTAATCCATCTATAAGAAAGTTATGAAGATATATTACTATTATATAAGGGCTTATGAACATGTTTTAAGGTTAATCGTAAGAGTGAGTTAGTGGTAGTACCGTTGATAGATGAATATTCAAGGTATTCATTGTAAAGGGTAAAGCTGTCGTAAAGGGGAAGTTTCTTACGAGGTCGGATCAAATATGGTAAAGGAACTCCTGCAAAATCAATGACACAAAATTTCCCGGATCAAACAAAACTAAGAACATAAAAGAGGAAGAATCAAAAGGATAACACGATTATTGAATTGTAAAAAGAAACAAACCGCGACAAGTGAGCTCATTATTGCCTTTCCTCTTTCGAGATTCCATGGAGTCAACAGAAGCAGCATAAACTGGTTGGAATAGTGCCATGTCCTGAGCAGGAATCAAGATGCCTTGATTCAGAAAACGATAAAAGTTAGATTCATTATCAGGCGATGCAGTTGCAAGAACTTTTATGAGATAATATGGCCTATTAGCATCAGCCAAAACCTAAGAAACCTTGATTAAAAGTTTGGATCTTTTATAAAACGTAAAGGGTGGAGACTCTAAAAAACGAGGAAGAACCCTAGAAGATGAGGAAGAACTCTAAAACATCATGAAATTTTCAGACGAAAAGTTATAATCTTTGTATACCCAATCGCCGAAAACCTTCGTAAATCAAGAACTTCAGATCGTACAAAACAGAAATCTACAGGAAAATTTTCTCCGCAAGCAAATGATGTAAACCCTAATTTCCGTGATTATACCTCGAAAGAATCAAATAACCAGTCTCCAAAAAAATCAAAGAAAATAGCAACGAAAGAGGAGATTATTACTGAACAGATCAATCCCCAAATAATCATATGATTACCTTCGAAGATTAAGGTAGAATTATTAATCAGATCTCGAGAAATTGGATCTTCGACGAGATTTCGAAACTCAGTCAGGGAGGAAATAAGAGATTAGCGCGGACGAAATTTACGGATTAGAGTTGATGGAAAATCTTTATAGCAATATATAGGGTTTTGTTTTTATATTATTACCATAAAATAGGGTTAATAATTACTTTATATGGCCTATTTTCAATTAATTTACTGACGTGTCACTGATTTGACTCGATATCCAACGGTTTAGCTTACTCGCGAATAGATAACCGAACCCGAAAACCGGTTCGATTAACAAATCCTTTATTAAAACCTCCTCCATCTTCTCAATCGTAAATCCAGAAATTAGGGTTTTCCTCCCGCCACCGCGTACCTCGCCGGAAATTGTCTCCCGTTTCGTCTTCCGGGTATGTTAAATCACAAGGCTTTAATAGTTTCTTCTTATTGGATTCTCTGATACCTAGTGGAATCTAATTTCGTCGTGTTTCAAACTTTTTCCGACTTAGGTCGAAATGTGTCTGCTTGATTCGTTTGCTAGATTTATGTAGCAATTACTAGCTATGAGGATATGGTTCTATTTGGGAATCGACACTTACTAAGTTGCTTCAAGATTTGGGGATAAACTTCTTTGATTTTGACTAGAGAATATGAAAATTCCTCAATTTGATTACTTTAGGTTTTTCAATCTTGAGCTCATCTGAGTTTCAATGAGAAATACTTTTGATTTATAGGTATGGATACTTCAAGTCCTGCTGCTTTTGTCAATGGAGCTTTGTTGAGGCGGTACATTGGCCAGAAAGTGAGAGCAGTGGTTCAAGTTATCCGGTCAGATATTGGATCCGTGATTGGGAAATCGACTGATGATCAGCAGATTGTCGTCAAGGGTTCGCCTCCTCCGTCTCTAACTATTTACCTCGAGGTAATTGGAATCGCCGAGACTGAAAACACCATTCGAGCTGAAGTTTGGACCAACTTTGGGGATAATTTCGGTATGCCTCTAGAATGAAAAAAATCCTTCCTTTAACCTCTGATTGAGTCTTTGAGTATTGGTTTCCTATATGATTAGCAAATCGTTGGTTGAGTTCTTCTTGTGTTCTTGATCTGGATCTTGCTTGCTTGCAGACGCACAAAACTACAATGAACTATGTAAGCTCGCGAATGGTGAGTTTAGACATATGTTCATCTAAATTACAGAGTACTGGCGATGAATGTCGAAGCTATTTCGTAGCACTTTTTTTTCTTGTCGATTCTTCAAGTTGAAGCAAATGACATATCTCGCATTTGTATTTTTTAGAGTCGAAGCTCTTCTTGTTTCATGTTAGTTTCACGTTTGAACTATTGATCTTAATGGTCTTGGAGTTCTGTATAAACTCTTCTGTCTCTTGCTCAGTGTTTTGGTTTATCTTTGGTTTTCTTTTGATCCCTAGATTGTAACATAATAATCCAATATTGTTTTCATAAACTCTGTAGTAGATGGTCTTAGAACTACTATTGTACATTGAAACTTTCTAAAAGAAAAAGAAAATCTAAAGTAAAGCATAAATATACACGTATTGACCCAAATTATACACAACTTTGAAGAAAATATTAAGGAACTTGGCAGATTAGTAATACTTTTCTATTTTCCAAAATATATAGAAAATATTGTTATCTCTGCCGCGCCGACAACACAGACGATCTTCTTCTTTGCTCACGGCCCAGTCCAAGTTTTTAACGACATCGTTAGGGAACTGGTCCGGTTCGGCTAAACCGGGCTATTGTGAGAGTTAGCCATAACACTAAACTTTAGTGTTATGTCTTAGTATTGATTTGAATCTCAAATACACTTGCCATTATCTGCATATGACAAAATATTGCAGATAAAATACCAAAAAATACATCCACATAGATATATTGGAATTGAGAAAACTCATACCTGAAGCTCATGGTAAAACCCTGAAGGAAACAATAATCTGATTGGCCTATCAATGAACAGTTCCCGCTCTTTTGGTGCACCTTCTCTTGGCATATACGAATTTGGAATCAAGCCTTGCGCGTATTGCTTCTCTCTTGATAGTCAACCTGAGAGTATATAACAAACGAGTTTCCAACAAGTATTTAAAAACATATCAGTTTAAACAAAACACCATATCTGAGTGAACACATTACAGAAAAAGCAATATAAATGAAAAGAAAAATCTCTTATCACAGATTCCTCAGAGAATTCTAAAAATACGTACGACATTAAGGTACCAAACATCTCTATACCATTTCTTAATTCCTCATAGATCATAGAGATTAATTCAGAGGATTCCACATGTTACGACGTCTAATCCAACCAAAGACTGGAATATTCTGAAGAAACAAACAAAAAATACAAAAGAGACAGAGATATTCATTGTTTTTGGGTAAATTGAGATTCGATGTCCTTAAAATTAATTAAAGAAACAAAAAAAAAACAAAAAAGAGAGAGGTAATTTGGATTACCTCAAATCGCCATCTCAGAGAGCATGTACTCTGGATAGATCAACCCAATCACCAGATCTCAATGTTGAGACCTAGGCACAGAGGAATTTTTTCCCTGTGTAATTCGGCAGGCTCCCAACGAGGTTATCCTCGTGAGACAGAAGAGAAGTCATCTTCTCTCTTTTCGGGTGTACCAATTTATCGCTCGAACCCTGGTGCGACTCACTTAGCATGCTGAGTCACAACCACTCTGCCTTGGTTCGAATTGGTGTCCGTACATCAATTTGTTTAAGACTTAAATAAGCGTTTTTATTAAACATTGGAACTTAATTCCCGGTTTAATCCGGTTCGTGAAAGATTACCAGAACCAGAGTAAGCTGCGCTTCTTCTTCTTTTTGTCTTTCAAAATTGGAGAAGTAAAATGCACATTCCTCTCTCTTCATCACCGTTTTCGTTTTCGAATTCAGTTTCCTCCTGAAATTTGAGACTCCATCGGTTGTCCACTACGTTTTGTAACCTTTTTTTTTCTTCTACGAAAGTCTATGTCCCAAGGTTCTGGTTCTGTTCGGCGTAGTGACAGTTTATCGACGCTTTTGTCCGAGTCTTCTGCTTCCAAGTCTTTATTCCCTGGAGGAAAGATTCATGACCACCTTATCGGGTTTGTGTTATCGAATTTTTTTCTAGATTTCTTAGTGCTTTGATTGGATTTTATGGAAAGTGTGGAACGAGACTTGGTTTCTGCCTTTTAAAGAGATGCATTTGTTTCGTTTAATAATATAACGAGGCCATTTTCCCTAGCCTTCTCAAATTGTGCTCTGCTAAAAAGGATTTGAAACTGGGGGGCTCAGGTTCATGGAATCACCATTGTTACTGGATACTTAGTTTATCGCCAATATTTTGATTGTTATGAATGCAAAATGCGACGCTTCGACCAAGGTTTTGATGAATTTAGCTGTAGAAGGTGTGGTTTGTTGGAATGTTCTTCTTTCTTCTTATCTACAAAATGATTCTTGTTCCGAAGCAATTGCGTTGTTTGGTCACAAAGCCACACAAGTTTAGATTGTGTGGAAGCGTAGGAGACGTAAATGAAGGAATCAAATTGCAACCACGCAGGACTTGTATCCGAGGCTAAACACTATTTTGAAACCATGGAACCTCTCGGTTTGGTGTTAAACCGATGCAAAAGCATTACACTTGTATGGTTGATGTGTTAGGAAGAACAGGGAAACTAACGGAATTGATGGAGAAAATATGTCGTTTGAAATAGATTCATTAATCTGGGGGGGCAATGCTTGGCGTGTCTAAGGTTTACAAGAACGTAAAGTTTTTTGGAAATATGCGGCAGAAAAGCTAACGATTGGTGAGCCTGAGAAATCAGGGACACACGTGCGTTTAGCGAATCCATACGCAGATGCGAGAATGTGGGAGGAAGTTAATGGGAGATATCCAAGTTAAGCATGAACCAGGAGTTAGTTGGATTGAGGTTAAAGACAAAGTACATACATTTCTTGTCGGAGATAGAAGTCATTTCGGAGTTGTTTGATTGGGATTTTATGGTAAAGTGTGAAGTCCTGGTGTGAGAAAACGAAGAAAACAAGAAATGGAGAAGATAAAGATAAGGTTGGTTAAGCTTTTCTGTTATTCCTCTCAAATGTAATCGTTACATTTTAAGCCTTCTTTTCTGAACCAGACTTGCGCTTCTTCATTCTTCATGTATGCAGTATGGTTACAGTCCAGAAGAAGCCAAAAAATCACTCTATTTGGTGAATGCGAGTTCTCAAAAGCAGGTTATCTAAGCAGTGCGAGGTACTTCTATATTCACTATGTAATTTAGATGCTCACTCTGCCTTTTTATTATGGGGTTAAGCGTCATATACACCAATTTTGCTGTCGAAGATGAGATGTATCCTATACCTTTGACCTAAAGAAAGTTTAAAATACAGTGTCACTAAGTAACTCTAAAAAATTATCCTATTTTGACGCAAGCTTAGTCACCATAACAGCCTCGTCATGTGTAGTAAATGTTGACTATGTTATCTCATGCCTTTCTTCCAAACATGTATACAAAATCACTATAGGAATCCAATATTTTATGATTAGAGATTGGATATGTTGACTGCTTCTTTCGACGAAACTAGTAATTTGCTTATATCCATCATCTTCAACTGCATCAGGTAATTGCTGGAGTTAAGTTTTGTAACATTCGACATGTTCACATTGAGTAGTGCTTGTTGAGTGGTATGAGCTGTTTCAGCTGTTGTGAAAATCGAATAGAGAGATTGAAAAGAGGTGCCTAGGGGCAAGAACAGAAGAAGAGTAATAGAAGAGCAGCCGGTGAAAAAACAGAAACTACGTCTTAAGTAGGGTAGGTGGCTCTGATACCATGTAGGACTATAATGTTATTCCATCTATAGACAGAGTACACACATATATATACTTGTACAAAGGAGGAGACACTAGGTGAAGATAATTACAAAAATTGAAAGGAAACATTGAGGTAATAGAGAGACATTCAATTAGTATAACAGCTGTTTCTTCTAGTTCTAGTTTTAGTTCTATTCATCATATTCAACTACATCACGTGGCTCTTTAGATAAGCAAAGACGCTTGCATTCTTCTACTGATAGGCCTGCTTCTATAAATGTAGCTCAAAGTAAAATATAAAGAGTTAAAGAAATGTACTCTTAACAGGAGACAGTGTGAATTGAGTAAGAAACAAAATCAATACTAATTTCAGATGTTTCAAAAATTATTTAAAAAAAAAAAGAAAGGTAATTTAGATTACCTCAAATCGCTACCTTCAGACAGCATGAAATCTAGGTAGACCATCCCGACCACAGATCTTCACAAGATCTGCCACACAGAGGAACTTTGTCCCTTCTGAAATTTCGGCTCCCACGAGACTTTCTCGTAGGCCAAGAGAAGATCTTTTGCTTCTCTCCCTCGGGTACCAATATGTTGTTCGAACCCTGGTGCAACTCACTTTTCATGCTGAGTCACTACCACTTTGCCGTGGTTCGAATTGGTGACCGTACATCAACTTGTTTAATACTTAAATATAAGATTGATTTTTAAATATAAGATTGATTTTTGTTCTGCTTTCAAGTCTCTATTTCCTCAGGAACAGATTCAAACCCATCTGGTTTTGTTTGGGTTGTAGGAAGATTTCAGATTTCGGAGTTTTTTTTATTATTATTAGATTTTATGGCAAGTGGGGAGTTCTCGGTTACGCACGCAAACTGCTCGATCAAAGTCCTGAACCAGAATTGGTGTTTTTGTTAGCGCTTTATTAGATGCATCCATCTCTAAAATCAGGTTTCATGTCGGATAATTACGTTTTGAACAGCTTACTTGGTGCTCATGGCAAAAATGCGGGCAAGTTGAAAAAACAACGCTTCAAAGGTTTTCAAGGAGTGTAATTCCCTAGACTTGTTGGCGTTTACATGGATGATCAATGCTTATTGTTCTCAATCTGAGGGAGAGTTTTAGAACCGGATGCTTGGTTTTTTAATGCAGCTCTCTTCTTAATTCATGTGCTACTTTATCGGCATATGAGCAAGGGAAACAAGTTCATGTCCATCTCCTAAAGTATGGATTCAATGTCTGTTTATCTTTGCGAGAAATTCTTTCTCTTAAATTTGTATTCGAAAAGCAGGAGTGTGGAGGATGCTCAAAAGGTTTTTGTATTGATTTGTGGGTATTTGCAGAACGGAAAGAAATCAGAGCTGTTTCGCTCTTCAAGGAAGGGGTGAAATTGAATCAAACCGGTCCGGTACGGTTCTGTTACAATCTTCTCAACATTATACCGGCGCCTATCATCTCTTTTAGTTTCTGAATATTGGGACTCAATTACAATTACAATTATTACATAGACTGCGTCTGTAACTGCGTGCGTGTGTATATCTTTTTCTACTCCAAAGTGACAAATGTGAATTGTTGTTCGAATATGCCGTTAAGGCTTTCATTCTTAACCCTGGGAAATTCAGTTGTTGTATGTATAAATTTAAGTAAAATAGATATTGCACTCGAATCCTAAAAAAACAACTTAGAACAATAAACACAAAACAAAAAGTGTTTTGTCAAAGACTCATTCGACCCGCCAATATTATTTTTGTTCAATTTCAGATTAAAGTTCATTATGGGTTCCGGTTCGGGTTGATTGGTTTGGTTAATCAAGAAGGTTTCAGTGGGCCCAAATTAAAACTTACGAAAGGCCAGTCAAGTTATTAACCCAAACCGGACCGGCCGGTTCGAATGTACCAAATTTGTAATCTGGTCCGGTTAGTTTCCATATCCGGTTTCGATTTGGAAAAGGAAATCGAAAACCCTTTTTCTCTCTCTCGTCTGGTCAGATTTGTTCTCACAAATCATATCATGCCCTCGAACTCCATTGTCAACTCAAGTTCTAAGCTTGATTATCCTCGGTGAGTATTTCTATGTCGTTTTCGCTATCGTTGTGCTATTCTTCTGCTTTCATTCTTATTAAAGCCGTCGCTTTGTCTGGTTATTGTGTTTGGTTCCAGTTTATATTAACCGCTTTGTAATAGAAATTTTGTGCTCTTTGTTGAAATTTGGGGTTTTTTGGATCCGTGAATTGGAATTTTGTTTCCTGATTACGGCTCATTCCCGATGCCTAGAGTCGATAAGTGCTGAATGCTAGTTTTCTTCTTACATCTTTAATGTAATTAAACATTAACCTGTAGCTGATTCATTATCAATGTGGTTGACTGTTTAATATTGCGTAGCTTTTGAATTGATCATCAAATTATTAGATTATATATTTTGATTTGTGAGAATCCGTTGTTTAGTAAAAAAGTGTGTTGTTTAGTTAATTAACTCGAGACTTTGAATTTTCAGAAAAGAAGCTGTGTCTCATTCTACAAGTGATTTCAAGATGTTACCAACTGAGTCAAAGAAAGCCTTGTCTTATCTGCGTATGACAAAATTTGCAGATAAAGATACCAAAAAACATTGTTTTGAGGTTTTGTGATTGCTTGTTATCTTGTTTTCTCGTGGAGCTTTATAGATTTCTGGTCTAGGGTTTTTGTGGTTTGAGCTGTTTTTGGTACTCTTCTTCTCCGCCGCTGATTCTTTTTTTTTTCACGTTTTGGGTAAATCTTTACTCTTGCAATTGAATTCCATGTGTGCTGTTTCCCGGTTGTTCCCTTGGTTAATCAGTGTTTACTGTTTAGTGACTCATGTATTAGAGGAAATCAATTGTTGTTGGAAAGCTGAAAACTTTAGTAGGGATTTTGAGAATTCTGTATTAGGATCGGTTTGTTTGTTGATTATTTCTCTGTAGTTATATGCAATTTTGGACCTGTGGGTGGCTTCAAAATCAAAACTTATACTCGATTTAACAGCAAATTGAAGAGTTTTGGACTCGATTTAACAATGTGCTTATCTCTCGGTCGACCTTTATGTTGATCCTGGACTATTTTGATATAATCAGATTGAAACTTCTTTTGGTCTGAGATTCCCCTTTCTTTGATTTAGATAGCAGAGAAGCTATGACTGAGTTGCGAGTGGAGGTGGAGACCAATTCTTCTTCGCAGGAGCCTATCCCTAAGCGTCAAGTCATGTACCGATGTAAGAAATGCAGAAGAATAGTTGCTATCGAGGAAAACATAGTCCCGCATGAACCAGGGAAAGGTGAAGAATGCTTTGCTTGGAAAAAGAGAAGCGGAAACTCTGAACAAGTGCAATGCTCTTCCATCTTTGTCGAGCCTATGAAATGGATGCAAACAAGTGAGAATCCCTTTGCTCTATATAGATATATATATCAACTCTGTATCTCAACAAGAATCTTTGAAGTTGTTTCTAATGCTCTGACCGCTTTTTGATTTTTTGCAGTTCATGATGGATGTGTTGAAGAGAAGCTTCTTTGTTTAGGATGTAACGCTCGGTTAGGTTATTTCAACTGGGCTGGGATGCAATGTAGCTGTGGGGCGTGGGTTAATCCGGCTTTCCAGCTTCATAAAAGCCGATTAGATGAGTGTAAGACCGAGCCAAACCCGAGTCTGGAAACTGTATGAACGGAAAACTCTTGGATAACTAATGGTTATAATAAGATCAAACTAAGCCTTGTTGTGTGTTGAACATCCTTATGTGTTTGTTTAGTTATAAATCCAACAAAAGTTCATTAGCTTAATGTTTTAAGTATTTTAAATTCAAATATAGAGAACATATGTGTGTTTTTCTGTTTCTTTCTAATTTTAGGGGAAGAACCAAAGAGAGAAAAGGCAGGGAGTTAAAAGAAGACAAGAGGCTATAATTAAAAGAATTAACAAACTCATTATTAGTTTTTTTTCAATAAACTAATAAACGGTTTTCTCAGAATTAGCTAAAAATAACAAATAGTTTTTTTTTTCTGTATAAAACCGAACTTTTTGTGGCCCTTGTGAATTAGTTGTCCTCTTCTCTAAACATATAGCGCAACAAAGAAAAAGATTATAAAAGAGAAGAGGTATCAAAAAAGACAAGAATCTTCAAATCATTTTCAAACAAATGGCGACCAAAGCCATCTTCTTCTTCTTTGTCTCCGCCGTGTGCCTGTCGTCTCTCGCCGGCAAGGCCATCGCTGACGCCGATGACTTTGACCGTTTCCAAATTCAGGGATCGGTTTACTGTGACACATGCCGTGTCCAATTCGTTACCCGTCTCAGCAAATTCCTTGAAGGTATATATATATTATACACAAATAAATTACACATGCTTAATTATTAGTCAAAAAATCCAAAAAAAAAAAAAAACAGAATAGTAGAATAACATTTGGGTGATTGAAATATTTTATCATTCGTAAAGTTAATACGTTTTTGTAAAGTATTCAGCTACTATTCGTGTGTCATACTAATCAAGCCCATGATTTCTCCTTTTATAATAGGATTTAAAATTGCTGTAGGTACTATTTGGTTCTTCTAATTTTTATTTACATGGTCTTTTTTTTTTTTTTTGGTCGGTGAAGGAGCGAAAGTGAAGCTAGAGTGCAGGAGCAGAGCAAACGGAACCGTAACGTTGACAAAAGAAGCCGTAACGGACAAATCAGGGAGCTACAGAATGGAAGTGACCGGTGACCACGAGGAGGAGGTCTGCGAGCTCGTGCTCGTCCAGTCACCAGACAGTGGCTGCAGTGACGTCAGCAAAGAGGCTTACCTACGTAACGCAGCTAAGATCAGCCTGACGGCGAATGACGGAATCGTCTCTCACGAGACACGTATCGTTAACCCTCTCGGTTTCATGGTTAAGACGCCGTTAGCTGACTGTCCCGCCGCTTTTAAGGAGCTCGGGATCGTTCCGGACGTCACCTTCTAATTATGATGACGACTTCTACCTCAAAGATCGTTATTTAACTGTCATCTCTATTGTTTGTTTATTATATACCCAAAACAAAAATGTAATTTGATAAAATACAAAAAAATGCGGTAATTAAAATAATTTATTATCTTTTCTGAGCATTAAATTAATTTTTACATTATAACGAATAAATAGTATTTGTATTACATGAAATTTGAAATCACAGAGAGGAATGTACAAGGAATCAATTAGATTCCTTTTCTTTTATCGTTCACCGTCGTCATCTGTAGCTACTGCCTAAATAACAGTGAACGATTTGTTTTGTTAGTCTCATGAGGCTAATGATCTGTGACTAATGCAAATGATAAATGAAAAAAGGAGAGAATTTTGCTACAAGTACCCGACGGATTGATTTTGCGTTTTCTTCAGAGCATCGTTTGCGTTTGCGTTTGCTTCATTACTGGGGCTGCCTTTTGGTTGGTTTGGTGGCCAATCACGGATGATCTCTGAAACAGATGGTTTATATTCTAGAACTTGCTCGTGCTCTAGTCTTGGCGATGTGGATTGATGATCTACAGAGTCGAAACATGGAAGATCAAGAAAAGAACCAGAAAAGGAACCCATATCGCCATGTATACTTCTCTCTCCAGCTTCTTTCAAGCTTGATGCAGATCTTCTAGGGCTTTCATCAGATTCCCACAGCTCAGAATCCGACAAGCAATTGTCTGAAACACAAGGAGATGACTGACAAAAGATATCGCTGTTGTCTTCATCATCAGAGTTGGTAGCCTCTGGAACCAACTGAAATGAAGGGAACATATCCGTATTTTCACCATTGTACTGAGGTTGGCAAGGGATTCTCAGTTTCAATTTGGAAACTGGAGAGGGATTAATTGGGTTGAATGATATTTTCATATGTTGAACCGGTGGTGATGAAGTAGGGGAGCCAAATAGAGATGATTCATAATCCAATTGCTCCTCAAAGCTTGGGCCACGGGGAGTTTGTTGAGTCTTGACTTCGATAGCTGCTACTTTGGTATCATAGCTAGTAGTAGGTATGGATTCAAATTTGCAAGTTGAAGAAGAGTTTCCACGAAAGCCAGCCATGAGTAATCTATGACTTAAGCCAAAGACTTTGAATGATGTTGCAGTGCTTTGCAGGTGCGAGTGAGATCCATTAGAATGACTCAACATGTTGCTGTGTTGTTGAGAGGTGGGATCTGAAACAACTAATGAAAGCGTGCTCTTCTCAGTAGCTTCAACTAATCTGCTCGATGATTCCTGCTTCCTTGTAGCAAGAACACTAGCTTCGCTGATCTCGTTCTGTATATGTTCGCTTACAGAATTAGGCTCAGCAAACACTGGAGGTTTTGATGGCGCAAGTCCAAGGAGTCCCCCATTGCTCCATATACTTACTGATTCAACAATTGTACCATTTGACAGAGATTCCTGAGTATCTGGAGAAATCGTGACAGTACCACCACTCGATGGAATTGTTCTATCAGCAGATTCTGGTTCCAAGAAACCACTCTTCTGATTCATAGAAACATCAGATGCTGTAGAGGGTTCATCATATGCTTCAGCTTCTTTGACCAAAATGTTTTTAGCAGGAAGATCGGTTACCAAAGATGGTTGGGCAACAGGCATTTCTGGTTCTGTGAAAGAAGGATACGTGGAATCTGGAACTTCTGGTGAGAACTTTTGATCGAAAATAGCTTCTGCAAAAGATAAAAATGCAGCATCGTCCAAAAATACTTTTTGGTCGGGAATACCTTCTGCCAAATCCAGATATGCAGCAGCAGATTCTTTTCGCAGAATACTTTCGTCGGGAACAGGTTCTGCCAAGGACAGATACGTAGCAACAGGTTCTTCAGGGAGTATTTTGTTGTGTGGACCAGTTTCTGTAGTGGAACCAGGAGCTTCTAAGTCGGGGATCTTTTCATCAAAAATAGCTTCGTTCAATGACAGATACGTGGGAACAGGTTCTTCAGGGAAGGTTTTGTTGTGTGGAGAAGCTTCTGTTGTGAAACCAGGAGCTTCTGAGCCTGAGATCTTTTCATCAAAAACAGCTTCTGCAGAATGTGGACATGTGGCATCAGGTTCTTCTAGAGAGATCTTTTCATCAGGTACAGCTTCTGCCAAAGACATATATGTAGGTAAGGGTTCATCTAGAAAACTCCTTTCGTTGGAAACAGCTAATTCCATAAACGGATTTGTGCCAACAAGCTCTTCATGTGAGGTTTTCTCATGTGGAACATATTCTTCCAAAGATGGATATGTGGAACCAGAACCTTCTAGTGGTGAGATCTTTTCATCACCAACAGTTTCAGAAATATATGTATTTGTGGCATCATCGGGTTCTTCTTCTTCCGAGATCCTTTCTTCTGGTAATTCTTCCAAAGAATGATGCACTTCCAAAGGTTCGCCTGGCAAGATTTCTTTGATGGGCACAGCTTTTGTCAAAGACAGACATGTGGTGACAGTTTCTTCTGGCAAAACCCTTTCATATGGAACAGCTTCTGCCAAACACGGATCTATGCCAACAAATTCTGCAAGAGCGATTAGCTCTTGTGGGATAGCTTCTGCCACAGATAAATTTGTGGAATCAAGAACTTCTGGTGAGACGTTTTCATCACTTTCAGCTTTGGCACAAGATGGATGTGTGGCATCATCAGATTTTTCTTGTGAGATCTTGTTGTTAGACGATTTTTCCAAAGAAGCATACGCTTCCAAAGGTTCTTCTGGCAAGACTTCTTCGATAGCCACTTCTTTTGTTAAAGACATACATGTGGTGACAGGTTCTTCTAGCAAAACCCTCTTATCAGCAACAGTTTCTGCCAAACATAGATCTATACCAACAAATTCTTCAAGTGCGATTTGCTCTTGTGGAACAGCTGCTGTCATAGGCAAATTTGTGGAATCAAGAACTTCTGGTGAGATTTGTTCATCACTAACAGCGTCAGAATGCGTGGCATCATCAGCTTCTTCATGTAAAATCTTCTCTTCAGGCAATTCGCCGAAAGAAGGATACGTTTCCAAAGGTTTTTCTGGCAAGACTCTTTCAACTGTAGCAGCTTTTGTCAAAGAGAGACATCTGGTGACAGGTTCTTCTGGCAAGAACCTTTCATCAGGAACAGGTTCTGCCAAACACGGATTTATGCCAACAAATTCTTCAAGTGAGATTTTCTCTTGTGGAAGAGCATCTTCCAGAGACAAATTTGTGTAACCATAAACTTCTGGTGAGATTTTTACATCACTAACTTCAGATGGATGTGTGGCATTATCAGTTTCTTCAAGCGAAATCTTTTCTTCTGGCAAAGAATGATATATTTCCAAAAGCTCTTCTGGCAAGGCCTTTTCAATGACCACGATTTCCGTCAAAGACAGGCATGTGGTGACAGGTTCTTCTGGCAAAACCCTTTCATCAGGAACAGCTTCTGTTAAACACGGATCTATGCCAACAAATTCTTCAAGTCCAATTTGCTCTTGTGAAACAGCTTTTGCCACAGACATATTTGTGGAATCAAGAATTTCTGATGATAAATTTTCTTCTGGAGCAGCTTTAGCACTAGATGCATGTGTAGAATCAACATATTTTTCTTGCAGGATCTTTTCTTTAGGCGATTCTGCCAAACAATAATTCACTTCCAAAGGTTTTTCTGGCAGTAATTTTTCGATAGGCATCGCTTTTGTCAAAGGCAGACATGTGGTGGCAGGTTCCTTTGGTTCTTCTGTCAAGAACTTTTCATAAGCAGCAGCTTCTGCCAAACATGGATATATGCCAAGTGAGTTTTGCTCTTGTGAAACAGCTTCTGGCACAGGCAAAATTTTCGAATCAAGAACTTCTGGGGAAATTTTCTTTTCTTGAACAGCTTTGGGGAAAGATGGATGAGCAGCATCTGCCGGGGTCATATTGTCAGGCACAGCTTTTGCCAAAGACGGAATTTCGGGAAGAGATATTTCAGGCAGGATCTTTTCGTAGGGGAAAATTTCGGCAAAAGACGGATATTCGGCAACATACTCTCCTGGCAAGATCTTTTCATGGGGTACAGTTTCCGCAAGAGATGGATAGTTGGCCAAATGTTCTTCTGGCAAGAACTTTTCAGCAGGAATAGCATCTTTCAGAGACGGGTCTGATGAGATCTTTTCATTAGCACAGTCTCCTGCCGTCAAGGTATTTGCGGCAACAGGTTCTTCTCGCAAAACTGCTACATCCGGAAAGGCTTCTTCAGCCAATAAGGAAGGGCACATGGCAAAAAAATCCCCTGGCTTTTGAAAAGTCTCATCATGAGACAGAGTTTTTCCACACACTGGATCTGACAGGTAACAGGAAACATTTGCATCTTCAGGAAGGTAGGAACCTGAACAAGATTCATCTACGGAATTCTCATGGTGTGGATCGGCTGCCATTTGCTCATATGGTGTATCTTCTGATCCATCATTGTTGTCACTGTTAGCATCTTCTGAACAATAAGTGCTAATATCCCCAAAATAATGCTCCAGTTTCGGTTTTGGTACTCCATCAACCTCACTCTCTGATTCAGATTCAATTGTATTACGTGCATCCACAAACTCATCTGCTTCACTCCCTTGTTCACTCTTATTTTCTCCTTCATCCTCAATTCCTGGTTTTCCATCAATACTGTTAGCCTGGCTCTTACTTTGTTTGTCTCCCACAGTATCTACCTCATCGAAGAAAATATATGTCCTATCAAAGTCCCTTTGATTTTGCCTCACCCTGTCTGGTGTTCCTGGACCAAACTTTGACTCATGAATCTCTGATGCTTCTTCATCTTCGTTACTTTTCTCAACCCACGATTCAAGTGTTTCTTTCTTCTCATCACAAACAATAGTAGCACAAGGCACAGGAATGTCTTCTGAGGGGCTATATAGAATATTATCATCTACAACTTCAACGCAGCCTTCGGGAACAGCTGAACTTATTCTATCAGCAGTTTGTAAGGATGACAGAAATCCCTCTAATAGCTTCACATCAGGCTTATTCACAGGGCTTTGATTGATGACATACTCGATATAACCTGAACCAGTTATAAAATCACGAGGTTTTGATGACTCTTGGAAATCTGATTGTACTTGTGCTTCACTTTTTTCTTGCGAATCTGACTGCCCTTGCAGATGAGATTGGTCTATAATATCAGATAAATCCTGCATATTAGAGCTACGAGGCATGTCAACTGTGGAAGTACTCTGGGAAGTTGTTTGTCTGTCATCAGTTAGAGAACTGAGACGAGCCCTGCACAAAAATTCAGGTTAACAAATGATATTGTCAAGATCATCAGTTAGAGAACGTTGAATGGACGAGATCTGCTACGTCTATATTTTAAAAGCACCCACCCATTAGTTTCATCGGACGTAGACACTGCACGTGATCTGCAAATGTTTCTTTGTGGTAACTTCTTTTTCTGTCATTTCAGCAAAGCACAAATCAAATACAAATACAACACACTTGAGATGTTTAACGAATCGTATATTCTTTTACAAGTCAATTATGGTGTGAGGTACAGTTGTAAGAAGTCGAAACGAGTTCATAAGCAGAAAACAAACTCCTAGAATGGTTCATCCAGTATAACCTACACCCAATAAGATACTATTAACGAACCTTTCTTTTGCGGTGAGCTTGATCTCTCTGGACCTTGACATCATGTGCTTTACTGGTGTTGCTTAATTCCTTTCTAAAGAATGTTGGGTCTGAGTATTTTCTCAGACACGATCCAGGACCACCTACATCAAATCTGCATGGCGGGAAAAAATCAGCCACTTCAGGATAAAGATCCAATGCTCTGTATATATGTGGATGAAACTAAAAGCCTGTCCCTTACCTGTCAAGCAGATGTAAAGGAGGAGGATCTCTACATTGTTCATATGATTCCATAACACACAGTGGCAAATCACTCTGAACAAAATGTCTTTGTCCATTCCTTATACGAGGATGCCACTCACAGCCTACAGCAGAAACAAAAACGAAAGACTAAGAATTTATCTGTACAAAAGATCACAACTAAATATCACACAAAATAGTGGAGGATATGTGTTCATATAAGCTTTCATCCCTCTTACACAAGTGAGGTGCAGAATAACGACAGCAAGAGTGTTACATGACAAAAGCTGAAGATATATAGACATAGAGACCTCCAAATAAGAACATCAAAATTAAAATCAGGAAACTATAGATGAGAGTAAAGCCATACCTGCTGTGTATGCAAAATGTATGTGGCTTGTCTGTGACAGCACAGCCTTTTCAAGAGGTGACAGTGCTGACTCTATCCGTTTAACACGGCTTGTCAGTTTCTGACACCTGGATGCCGTAACAGTCACTTCTTCTTGTATGCCAGTAAATACTTCTGCGGAAAATCTACATGTAAGAAATGCCACCTGGTTAAAGAACTCTCTATCAGTTTACATTCGCTTCGAGCAAATTTGTGTTCCGTTCCATGGGGGAAAGATACAAAATGGATTTTGATTATAGGAGATTAACGCTACAATGCAAATTAAGAACCAAAACCTCTTTATTCCTTGTTCCAATTAAGAAACATCAATTTATCATCATCAATAGATTAGATGTCCACATAAATGTCAAAGCAAACGTCGTACACTCAAGTTAACTATGTTGAGGTAACATTCACTGATTAACACTGTACCACTATTGCGATCAAAAACTATTGCGAAAAAAAGCCCTAAGCCCTGACGAAAATCAAATATAGATTGCTACTGAAACCCCTTATTACTCGAAGCAAGACGAAATTGATGAGCTCAATAGCCTCAATCCTAATCAAGAGAAAACAGCTTCGAAACCTACAGAGAAATAGCTACAAATATTCGAACTCAAATCTTTCTTTGATTGTGTATACAGTCGAAAGGAGAAAACGAGAGCTTACTCGGCGAGATCGCCTAACTGACGAAGGATTCCGACGAGTCCAGCCACTTCAACAGCGCCGAGAATCGCCTTCGGTTCCTCATATTCCACGGCGGCGCTACGGTTGAGCTCCGGCCCACCCAAGCTTAGCTCGTTCCGTATCTTGAACCTCACCAACGGCATTGTCGCTTTCTCTCTCTCTTTCTCTCTCCCGCAGGAAATGAAACTAAAATTAAATAAATTAAAAACCTGTGACCATTAATTATGAATAAAATCACTTTGACAGTTTGACTCTTCTTTATTTTATTTGGAACCTAATTAAAGCTCTGATGAACGAATAATAATTAGAGAAGGCTAAAGTTAGATTCGTATGTTCATGTGTGTATGAGTTTGATTCAGCTTTTCCAGATAATTCTCATCTTTATCGTTAAACACAAGTGCCTGATAAACCCCTTTTGTGTTTTATCCCAAATTTTGTCTCCAAACAAAACATAAACATCTGTAAATCCGCATGGGCCTGAGATAAACACATACATATAGGCCTTAATTGGGCTTCCAGTTTCCAGGCGTGATAAGACTATTAGATTCTGGGCTGAGTTTTCACTTACTTTACTAAATATGAAAAATTGATTTTTTTTTTGTTTCACAAGGTGATTTTTTTTACAAATCTGTACTATTAAAATAGGAGAGTATTTTGTATCCAAACATGTATTAATATAGATATTTCTATAATTTATTTCGATTATATTGCCAAACACCAATTATTTTGTAGAAAAAAATCAGAAAACTGAAAATCTCGAAAAAAATATTAAATCATACTAGATTTTAGAGATTTTAAGTTGAAAATATCAAATGAGATTGTTTAAATTCCGCTAGATTTTCTGGTTTTAACTTAAATCATAATAATATCAAATCATACTAGATTTTTGAGATTTTAAGTTTTGAAATATCAAATTTTATGCATATTTTTTTTAAATGATAGTCTAATCATTCATGATGTGATAATAAATCTTTTATAAATATGTCATATTTGGTACATGTTGTTATACAACTAATTTTTAAAAAAAAATATAGATTCTAAGTGTATATGTTAATTGATTTAGACATGTTCACTAGCGCGGCTAGGGCGATTCCTAATCCTCGCGAGTGTTAACACGCAATGAACAGTGGCGGAATCCCTTCTCCTTCGATTAACCGTCCACTGCTTAGTAAGAGTCTTCTGATCTCTGTCTTCAAGCGCTCCGGCTTCGGTGAGAAGGGTGTAATCTGCTCTCGTCCGCTGGGTGCTATGTCCTTCTCCCCTTCTAGCTCTGGGCTACACTCTCGTTTCAATTTTCTAGCATATGTGCTAGGTGGTGGTGGTTTTAGATCTGTGCGCCCATATCTACGGTCTGCTTCTTCTTAGTTCGTGGATCTGTGCTTATTTGACGGCTCCTCTTAGGGTTCATGGCGATCCCAACGGTGATTCTCCGACCTAGTACCGAAACGGCGGCCGACGGACATCCAAAGAGAGAAGAGATAAATCGTGACTTTTGTCTTAAGCACTTGTTGTGTGGTGTATTGGTTTGTCGTTTTGTCCGTTTCTCTGGTTTTGGTTTTATAGATCTCTATGATGTATTGCGTTTTTAACGCATTACAACCCATGTTCTCATAACATTTAATGTGTTTTATCGAGTCTTTTTAAGTCTTATTGAGTTATTTCAGGAAAAAATGCGTTTTAGGGAGAAGTTGGAGCAACGTGGTCAAAAATGCACGGAACTGAGCAAAACAAAAAAAGGCAGCATCAATCGATGCAGCCTTGCATCGATCGATGCACTATTCCAGTGAGATCCAAATGGATCGATGCACTCCTTGCATCGATCGACACCACTTCTGAAAAAACTCCAAATCGATCGATGCTACATCTGAAGCCGATCGATGCAACTTTCCAGAAACTTTGAAATCGATCGATACACGCTGACGAAAAGAAAAGGAAAATTTCGGTTTTCCTAATTTTGGACCGGTTTCGCCTAGGATTTAGGAAAAACGTGTTTTAGGGTTATTTATTCTATTTTTCAGCCATTGTTTAGGTGACACTTTATTTTCTACAGACTCTTTGTATCTATTTATCTGGGAGAAGATCTTTGAACCTCTTTTGACAAGTTTGGAGAAGATTTTGAAACCCTCTTATTATCTATTGAATTTTTTTATGAATTCTCTCATACCTCTTTGATTTTTCTCTGCAACTATGTTTGAGTAAATTTCATAATTAGGTTTTAGGGTTTTCAAGGGAATTCATGAATTGCTAGTTTAGGATTGTTAGATAGGGAATATCAATTGGTTTCTTCATCTATAGTTGATCTTATTGCTGGAACTTGACTCGCGACCTAGTTTCTGATCTTAGGTGTATTTACGCACCGAAAGCATTTGTTAAATTGCATGAAAGAACATAGATGAGCAAAATATCCTTAACCAACGGGAGTTGATGTTATTGTGTTTTGTGAACTTATCAAACTCGCTTATAATGCATGTTTAGGTTGTTGAATTCAATGGGAGTTAGTATTCATATATCTAATACATAGGGATTTAATACTCTTGGAAGAGTTTGATCTAGTATAGTGATTTGAGTTCGAGAACGATGTTTAATGCTTTCCTTGCATGATTTTCAGTTTTGCAATTGGTTCCTGCGAATTTCCCTGAAGCCTGACACCTTTAATTCATAAGTTTAATTCGTTTTTATTTAGCTTGTTATTTCATTGCATTAAACCACAAACAACTCTTATTAGTCTTAGCTTTACTTTACTCTTGCATTCTCGTAGTGTTTCACTTGGTCTATGTGGATTTGATCCCTTCTATACTACTTCGTTTGTTGTGCTCTTGCAGTAGTTATTTATAGGGTTTAAACTCTGAGTGTATTACTCTAGCTTCCTGCTACGTCCTTCTCGATCTCCATCACCATCTAGCTCTCTGCTACAAAATTGGATCTCATCCCGATCTGATCTGCGACATCGCATAAGCATTGCCCTTATTTCGCTTGACCAGATCTCCTTGTTTGGTTCGGAACAATAGCTTGAGCAGTTTCTCAACACAGCGGCTCATGAAGAATCATACCATGAGCAATCTGTCTGAATCTACTATTTTTTTTCGAATAATCGTATGATCGACATCGAGGCTGTGGTCGATGGAAAAAAGGTGTTTATGACCTTTGTGTATGGTGATCCGGTCGTTCAGTGCCGTGAAAATGTTTGGGAACGTTTAACTAGGATGAGTCTATTGAGGACGGGATCATGGTTTATGATCGGAGACTTCAATGAGATTACATGCAATCAGGAAAAGAGAGGTGGTCGAAAGCGCCCTGAATCATCTTTTTTACCGTTTAAAACCATGCTGACAAATTATGGTATGATTGAATTCTCGTACAAGGAAAATTTCCTATCTTGGCTCGGTTATAGAAAATCTGGAAGAGTTCTGTGTCGACTAGATAGAGCTATAGGTAACGAGGAGTGGCATCATCTTTTTTCCTACACTAATGTGGAGTATTTAAAGTTATGGGGGTCAGATCATTGGCCAGTCTTGGCTAGAATCCAATCAAACCGGGCAGAGTCCACAAGGGTTTCAAATTCGATAAATGCTGGTTAGGAAAAGTTGGGCTCAAAGATACCATTGCAGAGGGTTGGGGATCTCGATGATTCTGAGTCGAGAGATTTCCACTCGAAAATAGGAAATTATCGTAAAGCGATATCTAGATGGAAGAGATTGAACCCATCCAATGCAGCAAAGAAAATCGAAGATATCAAACGTTTACTTGAGCAAGCCCAAACTGATGATTCCTTTTCGAATGAAGAGATCCTAAATCTAAAATGGGATTTATGCGCGGCGTTTTGCGAAGAAAAACTTTATTGGAAGCAAAAAAGTCGAGTTATATGGCTAAATGAAGGAGATCGAAATACAAAAAATTTCCACGGGACAACTAAACATCGACGGGCACGAAACAGAATCACCAAGATTAAACAATCTGACGGATCTTGGGCAGAAGATGAAGACGACATAGAGAAGGTAGCCACATATTATTTCCAGAATCTCTTCACATCGTCGCAGCCAAATGACTTTGAGGAAGCTCTCAGGTACGTTACCGCGCAAGTTTCCCCAGAGATTAATATTTCCCTCACCCGACCTCCAACGGACGAGGAGATAAAAAAGGCCGTCTTTTGAGATAAATCCCAAAAAAGCGCCCAACCCGGATGGGATGACGGGCTTATTCTACCATAAGTTCTGGGAAGTGACAGCGAAATATATCATCACGATGGTAAAAGACTTCTTTGTCACGGGAAGTTTTGATGATCGCCTCAACCAAACTAATATTTGTTTAATCCCGAAAACATAGAGGCCGAGAGAGATGACGAAGTTCAGACCCATCAGCCTGTGCAACATAAGCTACAAGATCATTTCCAAAATTTTGTGTAAACGACTAAAGCGTTTCCTCCCGAAGTTAATCTCGGAGACTCAATCAGCATTTGTGGCTAGACGTCTGATCACAGATAATATACTGGTAGCCCAAGAAATCTTCTAAATTTGTGGCAATAAAAACGGATATAAGTTCAGACCCATCAGCCTGTGCAACATAAGCTACAAGATCATTTCCAAAATTTTGTGTAAACGACTAAAGCGTTTCCTCCCGAAGTTAATCTCGGAGACTCAATCAGCATTTGTGGCTAGACGTCTGATCACAGATAATATACTGGTAGCCCAAGAAATCTTCTAAATTTGTGGCAATAAAAACGGATATAAGTTCAGACCCATCAGCCTGTGCAACATAAGCTACAAGATCATTTCCAAAATTTTGTGTAAACGACTAAAGCGTTTCCTCCTGAAGTTAATTTCGGAGACTCAATCAGCATTTGTGGCTAGACGTCTGATCACAGATAATATACTGGTAGCCCAAGAAATCTTCCATGCCTTACGAACGAACCCCATTTGCAAATCTAAATTTGTGGCAATAAAAACGGATATAAGTAAGGCATATGATAGGGTATAATGGAGCTTCTTGGAAGCTCTAATGCTTAAAATGGGTTTCGATGCGAAGTGGGTTTCATGGATCCGATGGTGCATGTCTTCGGTTTCATATCAAGTCCTCCTGAATGGAGAGCCGAAAGGAAATATAAGCCCATCACGGGGTCTTCGTCAAGGGGATCCCCTTTCACCCTTCTTATTTATCATCCTTACTGAAGCTCTTATCGCTCAGCTCCGAGGAGCGGAAGCAGAAGGGTGTATAACAAGTTTAAAAATAGCGCAAGCAAGCCCATCGGTTTCCCATCTTCTGTTTGCGGATGATAGCCTTTTCTTCTGTAAAGTGGATGTCATGCAATGTGCAGAGTTGATGAATATCATAAATTGCTATGGACGAGCTTCAAGACAGCAACTAAATGTCTCAAAATCGTCCATCCTATTTGGAAGTAAAGTGGCCCCCGAGGTCAAGACTGAACTTAAGAGAACGCTAGGTATTTCAAAGGAAGGAGGTATGGGTATGTATATGGGCCTCCCCGAAAGGATATGTGGCTCGAAGAAACAGGCTTTCGCCTTTATTCAAGAGCGTCTTAATAGCCGAATTATTTCCTGGTCAGCAAAGCTCCTATCAAAAGGAGGTAAGGAAGTCAGTATCAAATAGGTTGCTCAATCTCTCCCGACCTATGTTATGTCATGTTTTCTCCTACCCCAGGAGATTATTAATCAACTCAAAGGTGCTATCTCAAAATTCTGGTGGAGTACCAAGAAAATAATCGGGGCCTACATTGGATAGCATGGGACAAAATCTGTCTCCCCATAAATAAAGGCGGTATGGGCTTTCGTGATCTAAGGAACTTTAATCTCGCACTCCTTGCAAATCAATTATGGCGTCTTATCCAATTTCCGTCATCACTCCTCACCCGAGTTCTAAAAGGAAGGTATTTCTGATACTCAACCCCGATGGAAGTGGGGAAAGCAAACTCCCCATCTTATGGGTGGCGAAGCATAATGGCTTCTCGCAGTCTCCTCCAAGCTGGTCTAAAGAAATCGATAGGATCGGGTTTTAATACGAAAGTTTGGCAAGACAATTGGATCCCAGTAATTCCTTCTAGACCAGCCGCAGATAATGGCATCGTCTACAGAGATCCGCTTCTCTATGTTGGACACCTGATTGACCAGAATACCAAGGAATGGAGATTGGAGACTTTACAGAACCTAATCGCCCCCGAAGACATCCTAACGGCGTATTAAGCCAAGCCGAGGCTACAAGGCGGATGTTTTCTGCTGGAATCATACAACGTCTGGCATCTACTCGGTAAAATCAGGCTATGCACTCGCAATTCAGCTGAAGGAGGAAGAAGGCCCGCAACAGATCCTCGAGCCCAGTATCACACCTCTAAAAAGAAAAGTCTGGACTTTGAAAACACCAAGGAATATCCAACATTTCTTGTGGCAGGCAGTTTTGGGGTGTGTTCATGTATGTAACAACCTGGAAAATCGTCACTGCGGTACGAACCGGTTCTGTCCAAGATGTGGAGCGGAGGTGGAATCTATAAATCACCTTCTCTTCGAATGTCCCCCAGCAATCCAGACCTGGGCACTTTCAGGGATTCCATCCAGTTCGGGCATTTTCCCGAGTGATTCTCTATACATGAATTTCGATTATCTCTTTTGGCGTGCAAAGGAAGGAGGTGTAATGGAAAAACATCTAGAGGTTTTCCCGTGGATATTTTGGTATATTTGGAAGGCCAGAAACGATAAAGCCTTTAATGGCAAGGATGTATCACCCGTTGATACCCTTCAACTCGCCATCCATGAAGCAGAAAATTGGAAAGTTGCACAAGTGGTCTCGCAAGTAGTTGAAGAAAGTGTCAACCCACCGGGCCCGTCCTAAGGTGTTGAGAGAAGCGTACCAAGACCTCGTTTTCAAATCGATGCCTCATGGGCATCCGATGACGACCTGTTTGGGGGTGGGTGTATAATCGAGCTTAAGAACGGACGAAGAACTTTCGGTGCCTTTGCAAACGAAAGAACTTTATCCCCCCTTCATGCTGAATTTAATATCTTATTATGGGTCATGAAGACCGTCTTGCTGCTAAGATTACTAGCGATGAATTTTGAATCTGATTGCCTACAGCTGGTTAAGGTGATCAATGAAGAGGAAGATTGGCCTGCTCTGGCTTCAGAAATTGATGAGTTCAATCATTTACGTTCTACTTTTGTCTATTTTGATATTTTCTTTATCCCACGTGTTTTCAATGTATGTGTTGATTCTCTTGCAAAAGGGGCTCGAGCCCGAGGTATTGTCTTTTCCCATGTAGACTCTTTGATTCTGATCTGGATGGCCTTCGAGACCACCATACTCGAATCATAGTTATAATATATGGTGCTTTTGATGTCAAAAAAAAAGTGTATATGCTAATTATTGCCCCGCACACAGCGCATGTTAGAATCTAGATTCTGCATAGCACGGGTTAGAAACATGGTATAAATATCAAAACACATATTGCACAACAAATCAAGAAAATATTATCTTTTCACTATAAATATAATAATTACAAATTTAAAATTTATGAATCAATAACACTTAAATTAGATCTTATTTCTCATTTCATATTTTGTATATTTCAAAATTTAGTCTACAAAATATATCAACTTAAGAATTATTTGTAAAACCTTCAAAATTCAAAACCATTATTTTTGTTTGTTAACTTGAAAAAATCTCAGGGAGAAGTCTAGATTAATTCAATATAAGTGTTATGGAATTTTAAAAAATATACAATTGATAACTAAACTTTATTTATAAAATTAGAAATACCCATAATCAAATTAAGTCTCTTTATAAAAAATTACTGTAATCTTTTGGTTTAAACGTCGAAATGTCCTCAATAAACATCATTTTTTTTTTACTTGAATGTAAAATTGATTCAACTAAAAAATCTTTTTTACAATAGTATGCAACTTTCTTAGAGTTTTTTAGAAGAGATTGAACTAATAGCTAAGGAGATTACATATGTATATAAGATAATATGTTTCTGATGTCCTTGTTAATTCGTTGAGCGAGCTGTGATGGAAGAGTAGACGAATCTCTGTGAGGTCTGCGCGCGGTTCCTCTCTCGCCAAACAGTGTGGATCGTGATTTGAAATGAGTATCTCAAGAGAAACAAATTGAGTTCGTCGCGAGCATCATCAATGAGGACTTGAAGGATATTATCGCATTGAGCTGTGTAGTTGGGGCCGAGGAGGTTTTGTGTTAGTCTTGACCAAATCTCCTCAGTGTACTGACATTCGAAGAACATATGGTTCCTTGTTTCGAGGTTGTGTTGACAGAGAATACACATAGTATTGGCAATGGAATTCCATCGGAGAATTCGGTCACCAGTCGCGAGGTGGTCATGGGTTGCAAGCCATGCTACGAACGAGTATTTGGGAGTAGCATATGAAAAACCATATACCCTTATACCAATCTTTTGCAGGTTGCTCTTCTCTGATCTGCTTCCATGTCTTTTTCGAATGAAATTTCCTTTTGAACTTATTTCCACATCTCCATAAAACTACATCCTCTCCATATGGATTACCCTTCTGCCTTTGTGCCTCTATTTCATCCTCTATTCTATTCATGACATCTACTATGTGTCGTCTTCTTTTATGCGTTTGTAGGATTTGTTTCACCGATGAGTGAATCTGGATCTCCATGTCAATTCACCCTCTAATGCCTGAAACATCAATTAATCTGTCCATCGGATTCCAGACATCATACCATAAGGATGTAGATTCGCTTCCGCTAACCTCAATCCGAATTAACGTTTTTGCTATGTCTCTGTATTTTAACAATTTTTTCCACATTCACGAGCCAAGAGATTGCTCCAAGCGTTCTGAAATTCCCGCTCCAAGAATCTCAATAAACATCATTGCTCCAAGCGTTCTCACGTTGTTTTTAAGCGTAAGTTTACATATTGGCCAAAATCACCTATAATCATCTCAGAATCTCAGTTAAAAACTTGCAAAGCACATCCGAAATTCCCGCTCCAAAATTGTTTATTGTTAATAATAACAAATTAATAATCCTTTACAGTGGAATCGCATATATTCATTTCAATTGTTTTTTCTTTACCCAAACAAAACTTAAAAGTTCCATTAACTTAAATATGATTAGTCACGAGTCGCGGCATCATTAATTTGGAATCACCTTAAAGGAGAAATTCAATCCAAAGACAATCTTGTAATTTTTCATATAAATAGGCATAGTTTGTTAATGAACGTCGAAAAAAATACAGTTGTTTCCACAAGATGTGTATATTGGTTAAAACTTAAAACATTATTATTGAAACGGAAAATTCCATAAAAATACCCCAATTTTATTCCGATAAGCTTTTTAATATTCGAACTATTTTTGTACCCAGTAAAATACTCAAACTATTTTTTTTGCCCATTTTAAATCTCTAACTGTGAACCGTGTGCTCATTTTACAACCCCTCTATAACGGAGATATACGGACCTATACACGGTTTGAAACAGTGTTTATATTTAATAATAAAATATTAATAAATAAATTATAAATTACATTAAATTTTCAAAAAAATCAAAAAATCCCCAAAAAATTCCCAAAAAATCCGAAAAAATCCAAAAAAATCTTAAGTTAAGAAACACTAATTTTAAATTTTAAATAAAATATAGATATTTTAACTTTTGAATTTTAGAATTAAAAATTTCTAAAAAATCAAAAATACAAAAATCCAATCAAATTCTCAAAAATT
>PKMM01023380.1:0-97945 GCA_002933915.1 Eutrema heterophyllum | reverse complement strand
CGATTTTTTTGATTTTTTGGGAATTTTTTGGGGATTTTTTGATTTTTTAAAAAAAATTAATGTAATTTTTAATTTATTTATTAATATTTTATTATTAAATATAAACACTGTTTTAAAACGTGTATATGTCCGTATATCTCCGTTATAGAGGGGTTGTAAAATGAGCACACGGTTCACAGTTGGAGATTTAAAATGGACAAAAAAAATAGTTTGAATATTTTACTGGATACAAAAATAATTCAGATATTAAAAAATTTATCGGAATAAAGTTGAAGTATTTTTATGGAATTTTCCTTTATTAAAACATGCATGGGCTGGGCTTCTTGATCAATTGTTTTTTTGTTTCTCATGCTTTTAAATCGAATACCGTTTAAAAACAAACAAACAAAAATTACAGTTGCAAATAATATCATAAATATGATCCCAGGTGAAAAAAAACATATGGACCCATGTCCCACGTGAATATTTTATTTTTGTCTTTTTCTTTTTATTTTGTTTTTGTATCGAGTAGATTTTTTGTTGATGTTGCATACAAAAGTATATCGAAAGATATATTGCCCTACACAAGATCTTCTCTTACAAAATCTTGTCCAACAATGCTTTTTTAGGGTTTCTCTCGTCGGATACCTGTTCTCCGGTCACCGGAATCTGGTATTTCACCGGCTGCCAGTTAATTATTATTCCCGACAAAGGGTATTAAATGTGTGTATCAAATAATATGCTTGTCTTTAATTATTATGTCTTCTCTTTTATTTCCTTATTTTCATGCTTTTTAGGTATTTCTGTCTTCGAAATTATTCCATGAACTTGTACTTCTTGTCCATGAGCAACTTATAGTAATATGCTAACACGTTATATAATAGGGTTTTTTTTTTGCAATACCACATTTTTAGGGTTTTTTTTTTTTGCAATACCACATTTTTAGTAGCATCTTCCAATTAAAGCATGTATTATATACATACATCAATCACCAACACGTATTAATTGACTTTTGAATCAATTTTACTAATTTATTTCAAAAGTTCATTTCATGAGCATGTATATACATGTAATAGTGACGATGAATTCTACCTTATAACAATAATAAAGTAATATCAAAAGGAATCACAGAAATTTGTTAATTTGTCCTTTTTTATTCATTGGTAAGATAATATATATGGAAACCAATTTTTTATGAGTCGTCCACTTTCAGACACATTTGTGTTTAAACAGTCACTCATTGCATCGTAAAAATTATGCTATTTTAGTTTCTGCTAATATATGAATACGGAGTCACTATTTACTTCATATATGTTTGATTTTTTCTTCAGGAAACATTTGTTTCACGAATATGAAAAGGCAGAAAAGCACTTTTATAAAGATCATCACAATTTGGAAATCTTTGAAAACTTATGAAAAACAAAAATGAATAGGTTTGATACTCACTAATCACTAATATATTGTTATTGCTTATTGCTGCGAGTAGGATGATGACGTTCATCATCATCCATCAACTTTATTATTGTAATTCTTATCATTATTTTGATACATATTTCTTATGCATAAAGTTATAGATATAATAGGCTATATAATTCAACAATAGCCACTAAACTAAGCAAGTTGGAGAAATTAATTAAATAATTAATTATAAAAACTAATAATGATTGATTTGGGTTGCTAAGTCGTACAATGGATAGCTTAAACAAATAATTCTTAAGGAATTTTAAAAGAGGAGTATATCATAACAGTGCGTAAATAGCCACATCAGTGACCAAAAAGATAATTAACAAACCAAATAAAATAACAAATTTTAATATTAGAAATAAAATAAAAATAAAGGACTGAGAGCACCTTCTCACGGGTCCCATCCATTGAAATATATCCTCTCTTTTTGTTTAATATAATAATAATAATGTGTACTAATTTGTATATATATTATTACAAAGTCGATATTTGAATTGTTATGTGTACGTTGCTAAACTATTTTTTTCTAGGATGATGACAAAGAAAGTCATAGAAAGTAACGTGTGAACATAACAATAACAAAATACATTCTATAGAAACTACTAGTATATGAAAAAGGGATAAAATCTCATGATTTTTTTTTTAATTTTCAAACTAGATAGATTGGTCATTAAGATATATAAATATTTGTTCTCTAAAAACAATAAAGCTTTCACATTATCTCAGAAATTAGTAAGATATAGATCTCAAATTTACAATTTTCTGCTTTACAATGATTGCTTTCAAAAATTAACTAAGACATTAGTTTTCTAAAAAAGCATTATATTTCATCATTGCTTGAAAATTTATATATTCTGATTCAATAAGTTAGTGATATCATGCATGGTTTTCAAATAAAATAAGATAATGATTTTCATATATTCGCATGAAATGATAAACATTTATTGTCACTTTATGTGTATATAACATCTTAATACTATATAGTAATCGTTTTTTCATAAATACTTCAATAATTCTCTCCTCGTTCCACTATTTCTCGCATCTCTCTTTCTTAATTTCAAGAACTTTATTGTCGCTTTTAACCCTTCAATTTGCTTCATAAACCAAAAATATAATACCAAAACAACAACAACCAAAATATCCGAATTCGCCTAATTAATAATGTCTACGGATCATCACACACCGACGAAAGATCCACCGGATCATCCATCTTCTTCCTCCAACCACCACAAGCAACCGCTTCCTCCTCAACCGCAACCGCAACCGCAGCAACCGCTCAGCCGCTACGAGTCGCAGAAACGCCGCGACTGGAACACGTTCATCCAATACCTAAGATCGCAGAATCCACCGTTGATGATGTCTCAATTCGATTACACGCACGTGCTAAGTTTCCTCAGGTACTTAGATCAGTTCGGTAAAACCAAAGTACATCACCAAGCTTGTGTCTTCTTCGGACAACCCGATCCACCAGGACCGTGCACGTGTCCTCTCAAACAAGCTTGGGGAAGCTTAGATGCTTTGATCGGACGGTTGAGAGCTGCTTACGAAGAACACGGTGGCGGATCACCGGATACTAACCCGTTTGCAAACGGGTCGATCCGGGTTCACTTGAGGGAAGTGAGAGAATCTCAAGCCAAGGCTCGTGGGATACCCTACAGGAAGAAGAAGAGGAGGAAGCTTAAAAACGACGGCGTTGCTGTCAAGAAGGGTGATGTTGCAAACTCTTCGACTCATAATCCGTCCACTTGATTATTAATCATATTAAAAAATTTCAATATAGGTAATCAATTTTTAAATTCTCTTTTTTTATTTATTTAAAGTTTCATAAGATCTTTTTTAGTTGGAATTATTCTCTCTGAATAACTTAGTAGACCAAAACTCAAAATATCGGTTTAATAATAGTGATTGGACGTTCCATGATATTGTCCTGATTTTCTACTGTCATTATTAACCCTAATCTTGAGTTCTTGGAATAACCCCAATATATACATGCGTGTGTATGTATATTTATACTAATTCGGTATTCAAAATCACATATGATTAAGGGAGAGAATATCAGAAAAATGTAGTTTTTTATTTGTTATTAGCTATTAGAGTGTGTCCCAATTGTGAATGTATTTTAATGACATAAACATTTATGTACGTTGCATGCATCATGATGTATTATCATACACTGGTACACATGTACGTAGGCTGCACAAAGTAGGTAAGTAATATTAATTTCTTACATGTATACGTAATTAAACATTACTTCTATGTATATATGCACACGTGACACGCATACAAATTTGTACATGTATTTGTCACAAAATACGAAGTTTAGCCATACCTAAATTAATGTATATGTAAGTAGCTAGCATAGACAATAGTATTTAATAATGTTAACTTCTGCTAGGAATACTAGCTAGGATGATTAGGATAAGCTTGTTTATTATATAATTCTAAATTGCCCTATTTCTTTATATGTTACTAGATATGTATTATGCAACGGGTTTTGCATATACATATATTTGTGTGTATTTATATTCTAATTCATGATAGAGATAAGTTTAGTTGAAATGGATAATTTGTATAGACGAATTATGTGTGAAATTTGTAGGGTTGTCCATTTTCAGTACAGGTTTTCTGATCCGACCCGTATCCATCTCAAATTACCCATCTTATAATTGTCTCTCAAATACTTATCCGTTTGAAACTGTTTATTTTCTTTTTAAAATTATGCAAAATTACATGTAATTAAGCAAACAATATAAACTATAATGCTTATATTAAGGACTATAATTAATATATCAAGATCCATATAATTACTCTCTATAATTATTCCATATGATTCTCTTTATGATTCTTTCATTTATTATATGATTTTGTAACTCTACTATATATAGCTCTGTAATTCTCATCCTATGAAATAACACAATACAATATATTCTTATATTCAATATGGTATCAGAGCAGCAGATTATTTGTGTGAGTTTTGATCCACCGATCAAACTCCATCATGCTCCTATTGTTTTCTCAAAACACGTTTTTCTTCATTTTCTTTTAGAGAGTTTTGCTCCTCCTTTTTCAGTTCTTAAGCTATCGAGATTCAAAACCTAAGCCATAGTGCTTCTTCCGTTCTTTATCTTTTAATTTTTTTTTCATCATTTTCGTCCGTTTACAACATTTTTCACTTATATATATATAAAAAAAAACTTTACGAATCTTTCCACTATATGCCGCCCAGCCCATCTTAAGATGTATGCGGTCAAGTTGTTTACGACTTCATCAAGCTATATGCTTCCACACGATCGATGTCTTCCAAGATCCAAGTTGATCATTTGCTTAAGTCGATAATGACTTCTCTTAAGCTATATGCTTCCTTCAATCTCCACGTACATGTTCTTTGAGGTGTTCTCATCATGGTTAATCCGTCCAACCGCATGGTTCAAGCGCAATACTTCTTTTACTTTCCTATGAAATTTGTCAAAGATTCAATCTCAAGCCATTGTTTCCGTCTTCACTTCATCTCCGCCTTGAGCTTGAGGGGACGTATTAAGGATAATCATCTATCAAGATCCCTATAATTACTCACTATAATTATTCCATATGATTTTTCTATATGATTCTCTCATTTATTATATAATTTTGTAGCTATACTCTATCTCTGTAATTATCATCTTATGAAATAACACAATACAATATTCTTATATTCAATAGCTTAACTTAAACATAAAGAAATACACGCCCATAACTATTGTTTTGTTGTAACTTTTAAATGGTGTCGTATATTTGTATAATTCCTATGAAGTTTATCATTTTTCTCTACTTTTATTTTGTAAACAAAGAAAATTGAGTTAAAAGCATATTGAGTCTAAATGAAAATCAAAAAAATAAAACGAAGACTTGTAGAAGCACACCTTTATAGGGACAATATATTGCATACTCGCTGTTGCCATTAACATCTTCTAACCATCATAATTCCTAACCCAAGGAGTGAATATCTCCTATGAAGTTTTCAACGAAATGGTGATTAGTATTGATTGCCCGACAAAAACTCACAGTATAATTAAACTTATCGCGATATTGACAAAACTTTGTCTGACGGATTATGATCGAACCATTGTAATACGTACTGAGATTAATATGAAAAGGTTTTCCTAACCATTCATGTTATTATCAGATTTTCTTTTTAATCTCTTCCAAATCCATAACCCTTACAAATTAATGCATCTTTCATTCTTTATATAGGTTTCTCTCACCAAAACAAATAAAAAAGGAATCATTTTATACAATTATCGAACGATGAGGAATCGGACTTTGTTTCATCAAAAACATAGGAACTCCCAAAAATGAGAGTGATGGTCCTGATTCCAACCATGACGTGCTTCTTGTCCCCACTGTAATCGTAATTAATCAATGTTTCATTTTTGCTATGAATCCTCCGCCTTCGCCATACTGAGCACCATTGGCCATCATCTCATTTCCTTATCTTTATTACTTTCCTCGATCACTAACCATTCATGTTCTTCTCTTCTTCATCCAAATCTAAAAGCTTACTATCAAATGGAAGAAATCAAGAGCAAGAACATCCGCCTTCAAAATTCTTTTTTCTTTCTTATCCCACAATCAAAATTCTTTTTTTTTTCCTCCAAAGTATTTGAATTAACTAGGGTGAGAAAGTCATAAATATTTTTTTTTTGTTTCCAAAGAGTCATCAATCTTTTGTATTGGTCGTTTAAAATTTTGGTGTATAATTCTCTAAAATGTTTAGAATGTTAATTAATGGAAATCATGGAATGGATTTTTGATGTGTCAAGTCCTTGTGAAACCTCACTTACTATTAATATATAATAGATTCATGATATGAGTTTCGAATAATCCCATTCATACAAACCGGAAGATTTTTTATAATTTGTCATAGTTGCTATCAACTCTACTTTACTTGCGCCCATCTCTTGGTTTCCTCGAATCATGTCATAAACGATTTCATGAGGATTAGGGTTTCTAAGAGAAGAGAGATATGATAAAGGGTATTCAATAAAATAGAAATCCAAACATATAACAAAGCTATCCAATTGTTGATCCTAAATTATGTATGAAAAATCTTGTGATATTGAATCTTAGCTCGAAACATGAGTTACTCTAACTTAATTCAAATACTTTGGAGAAAAAAGAAAATTAAGAAAAGGTTACATTTTAATAATTATAAGTTATGTATGAAAATCTTGTGATATATATATTTCTCTCTAAATTATATTTTGAACTCTTTTTTTTTTTGGGTCAACCATATCTGTAACTCATGTTTTAGTAATTTTTAAGTTTGTGTTACTCAAACAAAATAATTTTGAAATTTATGTATGTGTAAAAGATTTGAAATGAATTACACTGATTTTCATAAGTAGATTATATAATTCCGTGGCTTGTGGGCTGAGTATATAAACATGGACAATATTATCACTAAAGTTTGGGCTTCGACAGGGGCTCTTTGGGCCTTCGTTTTAATATAGGCAATAGACCCACGGTATGGTTTTTTTTTTTTGACGTACCCACGGTATGATTTTGAGAATAAAATATGTAAGATTTTTTTGTTAAAGGGTCAACATAAAATAAAATATGTTAGATTTTTTTTTTCTCTCGTCGGCAAACAATATATAGATTCTTGTGATAAAAATTGTTAGTAACTGCGAAATAAATGTTTTTTTCGTTAAAGAACTACGAAATAAATGTTTCGCTTAATTACAAGAACAACTGTGTGCTTTTGGATTTAAATGACATCTATAATCTATATCTAGTTCGTGGGCAAAGACATGTATATTTAGTTCTCAAAACATTTTTAAAAAAATTAAAAAATATATATTTTATATTTATCAACCCGAACCGGGAATTGTATTGGTTTACAAAGTTAGAACTGGACAAAAACAATCAAACTAAACCGGAGATCTCTGGCGAGCCGACTGCGGTTCGCACACGGAGAAGCTGTCCTCGATCTTCACCGCCAGGCAAGCCAAAGACCACCAGCCGCCGATAAACTCTGACCCTAACTCTCAAACTGCAGCAAACTTCCAAAATATACCGATTCGATTTTCATATTATTTTTAAACATATATAGCAACATAATTTATGATTATTTTGGCTCCATTCCATAGAGCAATATGCAAGCACGAGTGATATATGGAATTTTGGTTTTTTTTTTGTCAGTTTAGTAGGATATTTAATTATTTACCATAGATATTTGTGTTGTTCAAAAAAGAAAAAAAAGCCAAAGATATTTGTGTATTTTTATGATAAAAGGAAAAGAACAGAATTTGTGACTTGTGACTAGTAACATTTATAAAAAAAAAAAAAATTTGCATCTTTAATTTGTTTATGAAGGTTGCGTGCATCTGGGGTGTAAACGTCGTCTATATTTAGCCCTAGGAAACTTCCTATAGACCGACAAGATTTTATAATATTTTACAAAATATCGTAGTGTATACTGCATAGTTTATAAATAAATAATATACATATACGTGTGCAACTTCTAAACCTTTAGCCTTTAACCAAATAACCAACAACAAAACAAAAAAAACTTATAAACCGAACAAAAGTTGCAGTAACTTCTGTAGCCAACCAAACCCACAGGATTCTGCTGTCCTTTGAATACAGCCCACAGTTTTTCATACAGTTACGAAGAACACACTTAGATACACAATCATATAGTGCATAAGAGAAAGTAAAGCTGTTAATAATTTTTCTCTTTTGTAGTGAGTTAAAGTTGGCATCTTTGGTCGTAAACTTTTTATTCCATAATTTATTTTGAGGATGTCTATGCATAGAAGTAGTTCTTATTATGATGTCATGTTTGCATAACTTTATGTCAAGAAATGAACAAAATCATGTCATATATGATAAATGTATAAATTGCAGTTCGGCACTATGTCGCCATGTCGGTATATGTCCATCCAAATACCTTACTATTAAAAAAAGCTTCGGACTGATAGTTTTCTTAGACCGAGAAAGAAAAACAAAAATATGTCGGAAGTTTGAGCTCAGATTTTGTTATGCGCCGTCCAAAAAGTTTATTGGATTCAACAAATTAAATTACGGACTCGGATATGTATGATGAATGTGATCAATCTTTAAGGTATATGTCCATCCCATCCAAATACCTTACTATTAAAAAAGTTTCGGACTAAGTTATACTAGACCGGGAAAAAAACATATATATATGTCGAAATTTGAGCTCATATTTTTTGATGCGTCCTCCAAAAAGTTTACAATTGGATTCGACAAATTAAAATACGGACTCGGATATATATGATGAATCTGATAAATCTTTAACAAAATTGATGGATTTGATATAATTATGGAAAAAAATGGAGATTTATATATGGTAAATGACAATAGTTAGAGATGCTATCATAAAATAGTAAAAATGTATAGATTTTGTAAAGGAATTTTAAAATCTATTTATTTGGTATTTTTGTACATAGATCTACAAATAATTAGCAAGCTAAATAATAATACAGTACTAAGATAATAAATTATAGATTTATATGACGAAAATATAAATCTATTTGATTAATTAGATATCTACACAGAACAACAGAATGATATGTAAAAATCTCATATTCTGCAATATTTATATTATACTATGAGTTAATTCGTATAAAAACTCTATTTTTCAAATTAAACGTCCATGTAAAAAAATAACAAATTACAAAAAAATTACACATCCCGTAAATCTTCTTAGATAGTATAAATTCAATCTAATATGTTGGGGTTAAGTACGTTAACAACAGCCTTGTTATTTTTTAAATTCATTGTTCATATGTTCTCTTTTCAATCGCAGTTGGTAACTATCGTTCCAACGTATCTCTCCCTCGGGAGCTAATAGGTTAGTTATATTAGTAGCTTAGTATGTATATTTTTCATCTCTTTTTTTTATAATAAAGTTTAACATTAAAAAAAAAAAAAATTCGCAGTTAGTGAAGACGTGCCATATATTCAGTATAACAAATTTGACAAATTACCAATCATTTAGTTAATGTAACGATCTATTTATCAGCATGCAATGTTATTCAGTAGGGTTACGCTATATTTTTTGTTAGTACATATAGTAAGAGGAATCCAAATGGAACACAAAAGTTCCACATAACATGACGAATTCGTAATTAAACAATAAAATAAAATATGTAAAAAAAAAAAGTTATAGTCGGTGTTTGCCTTCGTTTATATGTAGTTCCTTCGATACGCTTTTGAAACTAACAAATCATACGAAAATTCTAAAGCTAGGCACGAAAATATATAGAAGTCGATAAAAGACAAAACCATTCAAAAACAGAAAATGGAAAGTTCTAAGCAAAAACGATGCCGTTCTACCGTAATCCAAACCATCGAAGCACCACTACCACTAGTGTGGTCAATACTACGTCGTTTCGACAAACCACAAGCTTACAAACGTTTCGTGAAAAGTTGCACCATTCGTTACGATGGCGATGGAGGAGAAGGCTCCGTTCGGGACGTAACGTTAGTCTCCGGTGTTCCGGGAGATTTCAGCACGGAGAGGCTCGACAAGCTAGACGATGAGTCTCACGTGATGGTGGTTAGTATCATCGGTGGTAACCATAGGCTTGTTAATTACATATCGAAGACGACGGTGGTTGCATCGTCGCCGGGGGAGGATGAGAAAGAGAAGACGGTGGTGGTGGAGAGTTACGTGGTGGATGTGCCGGAAGGAAATAGCGAGGAAGATACGATACTGTTTGTTGATACCATTACTCGGTATAATCTTGCATCACTTGCTAAGCTTATCAAGAAGATGATGGAACAGTCTCTTTATGATTAGTTTAGAGTGGTTATATATATAATTACAAATCGTTGGATTAGTATTTTTTAGTGTTAAAATAAAGGGTTTCGTTGGTTTCTTACGTCCTTGTTTATAAATGTCTTTTTTTTTTTATCAAAGGCTTTCATTGTTTGTAAATGTCTTTCTCTTGTGTTTTTAGTGTTGTAAAAAAAAACACGTAAGTGTAATACCGTAAAATACCAGATTGAAAACTTGAGATTAATTCAATGATTATAAACGATATAACAAGAAACGAATTGAGAAAGAAATATTCGAGACCGAGCTATTCAATGAGAAAATGGAGACACGGAATCGAGATATGATCTCTTTTCTTAATTCAATAAATCCTCCGTAGTGATACGGAACTGTAGGATTTTTGAATCCCAGGATACAACCGTGGCGAGACCGTTTCACACTCACTTGAAAGCCGAATCTACGACTATATTCTACGATATACGCTCGACGTAAAAAACTTACGATTAAAGATAGAAAGACGAGGGAGAGAGAGATTGTTCTTGTTGAATAAATTGTTCGGTGTAATTGAAATGATGAGATGAAGGCCGTATATATAGGCGAGGAGGAGAGCGTCGATGACGCACGCCATGACGCACCGAGCACCGGTGGCACCGCAAGGTGGCACGCAAGGTGGCGTTGATGACGCATGCCGTGACGCACGCACACCGGTGGCACCGCAAGGTGACAGTGATGACGCATGCCGTGACGCACGCACACCGGTGGTACCGCAAGGTGGCGCGCAAGGTGGCGTTCAAAACACGGAATGGTGACACAATGACATGAGTCACAAAGAGCTGATGGTGACATATGATGACAAGATTTGTTTTCCGTATCAGTGGTAAACCGATCTTCGGGAAAATTTTTTTAGTTACGCGAGATTAAACGTTCAATTTTGAGACAAAACGTTTGTAAAAATTTGTCCCAAAAAGAACTTCTTATTGGGCCGCTGACCCATTCCACAAGACCCACAAGCACACAAGCCCACAAGCCCGAGCCCGGCTAGGCTAGGCGGCGGCGCGCGCGTGGGAGCTTCCCATCCTCTCTCTATAACACCATGGGTAGGGCTGGAATCGGATCGGATATCCGGGATTTTCAGACTATCCGTATCCGTATCCGTGATTTTGCTATCTGAATCCGGATCCAAAATTTCGGATATCCGGAGTGAAGGATATCCGTGGAAAAACCAAATATCCGCGGATATCCGGATCCGATCCGGTAAATATTATTAAAATAAAAAAACCAGATATCAAAGAAAAAGTTTTTTTTTTTTTTTTTAGTATTAGTACATGTATTAGTACATATACGGATACAGATTAGTATTAGTTTTTTTAGTATTAGTACATGTATTAGTACATATATATATATATATATACGGATACGGATACGATATACATGTACAATACTAAAAAAAAACATGTATTAAAACATGTATTAAAAAAAAAAACATGGATAGCGGATATCCGATCCAAAAATTTCTTATTATCCGTATCTGTATCCGTATCCGTGGTATCCGATATTTTACTATCCGTATCCGTATATGGACTACCCGGATATCCGAAAATTCGGATCGAATCGGAGCGGATCTCAGATACGGATACGGATACCAGATAATAATTTCAGCCCTAACCATGGGTGTTAGCCTTTTGAACAAAGACAATACAATGTCTTTATTTATACTAGTGAATTTTCCCCATTATTTCCAATGTGGGACAAAAACACACACACTTCATTTAGCCTACATGAGCTATTTCTCTTTACTCACAAATATTTTAATAAGCCCACAAAGAGTTCTTAAAATTGTTCCAACAATCCCCCACATGAATAGAAATAACTCTAAACATACGAAGACTCGATAGACTTGACAAACTATTCTGACTAGACAGACTCTACTGACTAGACAGACTCTACTAGACAGAAAACAGTCGAGAGTATAAACGAAAATTCATTGTATCTGAGATGGTACCATTTTTCAGCCTTGAACCAGTCATTGTTATAACTGTCGGGTTTACTCGGCCATGAGGTGAACATGATGTCTTGAACCCCCCAGACTTTGATGTAAACCGAGACAACAACTATAACACAACTTCATTTCTCGTAGAACTAAGTTCTCTATTGTGTTCATTTTGGCCTTGAACATGCCTGGTTAATCATGAGTGAACTTGGAAAATATAGCCTCAATATCATTTTCCTAGAAACGGCCCTATTTCACACTCATAAGGTGATTTGCCATTAGCTTGTAATTTTTAAGGGGTATCCTGTAATACTCCATATATCTTACAAAGTTTGGACTCAAATCATTGAAAGCTTACGCTTATCCTATACACTTACATGTAGCACTGTTTATCATCCTGAGAACTAAGAAGAGACAAAAGTCTCACAATGCTTTTGGAAGATTTAGTTTGACTTAGTTTTCCCTTTGAACTTACTTCTTGGGATCTTCAATCATGTAGGTGGGGTTACCGCCAAACCTCCTCTTAAGTCATAGGCTTTAATTTCATTCCTCTTGATGATTTAACAACTTGATCTCGTGACAAACCTTTAGTGAACGAATCCGCTAGGTTGTCGATTGATTTGATGTAATCTATTGTGATTACACCACTTGAGATCAAAAGTCTAATGGTTTTATGACGTCTTCTTATATGACGAGATTTACCATTATAAAGATTACTCAGTGCTCGAGCTATAGCCGATTGACTATCACAGTGTACTCGTAATGCTGGCACTGGTTTCTCCCACATTGGAATATCTTCCAAAAAATTTTGAAGCCATTCTGCTTCCTCTGCGGCTTTGTCTAGCGCAATAAACTCAGATTCCATGGTTGATATGGCCAACAGAGTTTGTTTGGTAGATTTCCACGACACTGCTCCACCACCAAGCGTAAAGACATATCCACTTGTATATTTTGAGTTTTTGGAGTCGGAAATCCAGTTTGCGTTACTGTATCCTTCCAAAACTCCCGGTTCTTTACCATAGTGTATACCATAACTTTTAGTATGACATACATAGTCCAATGCTCTTGTTATGGCTTTCCAGTGTGTATGTCCTGGATTACTCGTGTAGCGACTCAGTACATTGACTGCATGCGCTAAATCGGGTCTTGTACAATTGGTTAAGTACATTAGACTTCCGATTACTCGTGCATATTCCAGTTGTGACACCGCTTCACCTGTATTATTTGTTAGGTGAAGTAGAGAGTCAACAGGAGTTTTCGCTGTCTCATTTGAGTAGTCTTTAAACCGCTCAAGGATATTTTCAGCATAATGTGTTTGGGATAGAATGATTCCTTCAGAATTTCTAGTGATCTTAATCCCTAGAATGACATTAGCAAGTCTCATATCTTTCATATCAAACTTACCGCTTAGCATGTTTTTTGTTCGATTGATCATGTCTTTATTGCTACCAATAATGAGCATATCATCAACGTACAAACAGAGCAAAATATATCCGTGATGAGTAATTTTGATGTATATGTATTTATCACATTCATTTATACTAAAACCATCTGACATCATTACGTTGTCAAATTTTTCATGCCATTGTTTTGGAGCTTGCTTGAGTCCATACTACGACTTTACAAGTCGACATACTTTGTGTTCTTGTCCGGGGACAACACACCCTTCAGGTTGTTTCATATAAATCTCCTCTTCTAAATCACCATTTAGAAAGACAGTTTTCACATCCATTTGATGAATTTCTAGGTTTCTTAATGCTGCTAAACTAATCAGCATTCGAATTGAAGTTATTCTCGTTACCGGAGAATAGGTATCAAAGAAATCCAGGCCTTCTTTTTGCCGGAAACCTTGCACCACAAGCTTAGCCTTGTACTTATCGATTGAGCCATCAGTTTTCAATTTTGTTTTGAAAATCCATTTACACCCTAGGGTTTTAAACCCTTGTGGTAAATCGGTTATCTCCCATGTATGATTTTGCATAATGGAGTCGATTTTACTATTGACGGCTTCCTTCCAAGAATGTGCGTCTGGTGTAGACATGGCTTCAGTGAAACTTTGCGGTTCATTCTCTAAAAGAAAGACCATTAAGAAGTCTTCACCATAAGATTTTTCCTTACGAGCTCTTTTGCTACGTCTAGGTTCATCTGTAACCTTGTCTGCATCATCTAAAGATGTGCCAGAAGTGCTTGCCTCATTTACAGAGGTAATTGCATATTTTTCTTCACGAGTTCGTTTTTGATTTTTATCTTTACACGGAAACACGTGCTCGATGAAAGAAGCATTCCTTGATTCCATGGTTGTATTAACTTGGATGTTTGGTATGTCTGATTTATGAACCAGAAACCGATAAGCACTACTGTTATGTGCGTATCCGATGAAAATACAATCCACTGTCTTATGTCCAATTGTGACCTTTTTAGGAAGTGGTACTGCGACTTTTACAAGACACCCCCACACTTTCAGGTATTTGTACGAAGGTACAACACCTTTCCAAAGTTCATATGGTGTTTTACCAGTAACTTTGTGCGGTATTTTGTTGAGGATATCATTGGTGGTAAGCAACGCTTCCCCCCACATGTTCTAGGGTAACCCAGATTCCTGCAACATTGCATTCATCATCTCTTTAAGAGTTCTGTTTTTTCGTTCCGCAACTCCGTTAGATTCAGGTGAATAGGGAGCGGTCGTTTGATGGATAATTTCATGTTCTTTACAGAACGCATTAAATGGTCCATCGTATTCGCCTCCTCTATCACTTCAAACTACTTTTATAGTTCTATCGAGTTGGTTTTCAACCTCGATTTTATATTCCTTGAATTTTTCCAAGGCTTCATCTTTGCTTCGTAGCAAATAGATGTAACAATATTTTGTACTATCATCTATGAAAGTCACAAAATATTTTTTACCACCTCGAGTTTGAACAAATTTTAAATCACACAAATCTGTATGAATTAAACCGAGAGGTTCGGTTGTTCTCTCTACACGAGGGGATAGAGTTTTTGTGAGTTTTGCTTGTACGCATACTTCACATTTCTCTTTACTTGTTTTGTAAGTCGGGATTAGGTTTAAGTTCATTAGTCTTTTTATCGACTTAGAATTAACGTGTCCTAACCGTTCATGCCAAATGTTAAATGACTCAAGCAAATAAGCAATTGGATCTTTCTCATATATGGAAATGTTTGAAACAGATTCAACAACAGAAGTTACAACATTAGAAGTCGATGCTTCATTATTACGAATGACTGTCATAACACACATCTTGATCATGCCATTCTTCACATACCATTTGCCTAGGTACACCCCATACTTCTTCAGAACTAGCTTGTCTGAGTCGAAGTAGACAGCAAATCCGGCCTTGCTCATAAGGGTGCTGGAGATCATATTCTTTCTCATGTCTGGGACACGCTTCACGTTTTGAAGGATGACTTCCTTTCCCGAAGTCAGCTTTAACACCACTTTCCCACAACCAGCAATCTTGGAAAATGCGGAGTTCCCCATAAAGAGCTGCTCCTCAGACTTGCTCTTCTGATACGTGCTAAACATGCGCCTATCAGTGCATATGTGGGTTGTGGCACATGTGTCATACCACCACTCCATTTGGTTGTCATCAACCATGTTGGCCTCTGTGACCACAGCACACAAGTCGGCTAGGCTAGGCGGCGGCGGCTGATAACACCATATTTTACATGTTTTTAGGACTTTGTTTTCATATGTTTTAATCCNGTAACTTTGTGCGGTATTTTGTTGAGGATATCATTGGTGGTAAGCAACGCTTCCCCCCCACATGTTCTAGGGTAACCCAGATTCCTGCAACATTGCATTCATCATCTCTTTAAGAGTTCTGTTTTTTCGTTCCGCAACTCCGTTAGATTCAGGTGAATAGGGAGCGGTCGTTTGATGGATAATTTCATGTTCTTTACAGAACGCATTAAATGGTCCATCGTATTCGCCTCCTCTATCACTTCGAACTACTTTTATAGTTCTATCGAGTTGGTTTTCAACCTCGATTTTATATTCCTTGAATTTTTCCAAGGCTTCATCTTTGCTTCGTAGCAAATAGATGTAACAATATTTTGTACTATCATCTATGAAAGTCACAAAATATTTTTTACCACCTCGAGTTTGAACAAATTTTAAATCACACAAATCTGTATGAATTAAACCGAGAGGTTCGGTTGTTCTCTCTACACGAGGGGATAGAGTTTTTGTGAGTTTTGCTTGTACGCATACTTCACATTTCTCTTTACTTGTTTTGTAAGTCGGGATTAGGTTTAAGTTCATTAGTCTTTTTATCGACTTAGAATTAACGTGTCCTAACCGTTCATGCCAAATGTTAAATGACTCAAGCAAATAAGCAATTGGATCTTTCTCATAGATGGAAATGTTTGAAACAGATTCAAGAACAGAAGTTACAACATTAGAAGTCGATGCTTCATTATTACGAATGACTGTCATAACACACATCTTGATCATGCCATTCTTCACATACCATTTGCCTAGATACACCCATACTTCTTCAGATGCAGCTTGTCTGAGTCGAAGTAGACAGCAAATCCGGCCTTGCTCATAAGGGTGCCGGAGATCATATTCTTTCTCATGTCTGGGACACGCTTCACGTTTTGAAGGATGACTTCCTTTCCCGAAGTCAGCTTTAACACCACTTTCCCACGACCAGCAATCTTGGAAAATGCGGAGTTCCCCATAAAGAGCTGCTCCTCAGACTTGCTCTTCTGATACGTGCTAAACATGTGCCTATCAGTGCATATGTGGGTTATGGCACATGTGTCGTACCACCACTCCATTTGGTTGTCATCAACCATGTTGGCCTCTGTGACCACAGCACACAAGTCGGCTAGGCTAGGCGGCGGCGGCGCGCATGGGGGCTTCTCATCCTCTCTCTATAACACAATGGGTGTTAGCCTTTTGAACAAAGACAATACAATATCTTTATTTATACTAGTGAATTTTCCTCATTGTTTCCAGCGTGGGACAAAAACACATACACTTCATTTAACCTACATGAACTATTTATTTTTACTCACAAATATTTTAATAAGCCTACAAAAAATTCTTACAATCGTTCCAACGGTAAGAAACAAACAAAAGGTTGTTGAACATTGCTTCGATTAGTGATCTTTGAAATAACGGAATGATACAAATCCACTGTTTATTTTTAATTAATTATATGAATCAGTGAATGACGAAATTTAAATTTGATACCGGCGTTTTAACAGCAAAATACTTTCGAAAATTAGATACCGGCGATTTTTTTTTTTTTTTGCTTTTGGTTAAATTTTTTAATGTATTTTATTCTGAATTATTATTATATAAATTCCATCATTCCATTATTAATGAGTAGTGACCAGAGCTTATATCTTTGCATTTATCAAACAAACTATACGTTGCTTTAGCCTTCTCTCTTTATTTTTCCTGTAATGTGGCATAATAGAAAGGTTAAGCCATAATTGGTTACTCTTAGCCTCTTTTATGTCCAATCCAAAAATATTAACAATTTCGTTACAAAGTTGGTGAAAAGACAAATGAGAGAGTTTTGTTGATTTAATGGTGGAGATTAAAATTGTTAGTGTTTTCGGTGGATGGTCAGAAAATGGGCCTTAATGATAATGGGCTAGAAGGCTTTTTCAAAGCTTCAGTGTATTGGTGGGGCAGTGTGAGTGGTTGCCACGTGAAGGATACTTATTCTCTTGTCCTTTTCATTTCCCGCAATTTTAGGGATTTTTGGTCAACTAACCTAATTTCACTTTTCTCTTTCACACAAAAATTAAGGGAGAAGAGTTTCATAAATTAATTCGATTTTTTTGTTTGTAATGTATTTCTCGAGTTCTCGACTATTGTCATCGGTTTCTCCTCCTCTTCTGTAGTTATAAAATTAGGATAAATTATTGCCTGGCCAGTTCTTTAATAGTTAACAACCAAATTATAATGGTCGAAGATTTGTTATGTTGATTCGTGGTTCGAGTTTCTTTTGACAGTGACAAATTTGATAAAATAGAGTATCAAATTTGAACAAATATCAATTAGCGCTTTTTTAGACTATCAGTCGTCGACGGCATCGCCTCGACGGCTGATAGACTTTTCTTCAAAGACTTTGAACAAATATCAACTAGTGCCTTCGGACAAAAAGGAAGAAGATTAGTGCACCATAATGAAACGTTGCGTGGCTCGGAAAAGGACAGAACAACATGTGTTACATTACCAATGAAGTCGGTCCACTTCAGTTAGTGCTTATTTGGCTCCCATAAAAGTCTTTTTCTCATTTTTACTTTATATTTTATTTGTTTTATTGCTTTTGGAAGAATAGTTGAAACTTGAAACACATCTACTACTCTTCACGTTTTGCCTGATAAATCATTTACATGCCAAACTAGATTCTAAAACCGCGCTTGTGCGGGTCAAAATTTTATGTGAAATGAAGAATAAGAATTTATTTTAAAAATAAGAAATATTTGTAAATATATTTAAAAAATGCTTCAGTTTTAATAGTATATATATATTTATTTATTTTGTCTCTGATCTTCTTGTATTGTAATGTCTAACGTCTAACGTCTAAAGTCTTATGCACCGCACTTAGAGTTCCAACAGCAAAACAAAAGTAGTTGTTGATCTCATCATTAATTTTCAATCAATCTTGCGGTGATGGGATTTTTTATGAGCTCGTATTGTTGATTACGACTCATATGAAATGAAAAACATAAGATCTACACAAAATTGAGAAATTGATTTAAGAAAGAAAAAAAAAAACTAAAGAGAAAAGTCTCTTTTATTGACAATTCTTTATCTACATTCATCTGCTATATCCCTAAACTCAAGCCTTCAATCTCGGCCCCAAACATTCGGCGATATATATATATACACATTTATTTTTATACTTTATTTTTAATCTGCTACTTTAATAAGAACAACTACAATCTCAAACACAGCAGAAGAAGAGATCATTAGTCTCTGATTCTTGATTCGACTAAGTGTAGGTCTTTTAATGGCTTCTGTCTGATCATAGACTGATCTCTTTTTCATGTTCGTTTCCATATTTTATGATCTTTTATTTTCTCACTTTAGTTCTTTGATTGTTCGATCTGTAACGGAGACAACACAGAGACTCTGTTTCTTTTATTCTTTTTTGATAACTCTGTTTCTTTATTCTTCTTCTTATTTTATTTTTTTGGTTTTTCAAGAATGGAGGGGAGGAAGTTGAATTTGTATGCTCCATTACCATCAATAAGGCGAATTTCAAGTAAAACAGAGCATTCAAGTCAATCAGAGCAGAGCAAGAAGACGACGATTACCAGACCAGAGCTTCGATCATGTCCGAGCAAAGAACAAGAAACGCCGGTTTTTGTATTACCAGACCAGAGCTTCGATCATCTCTCAGAGCCAGCTTCAGTTCCTTTTGTGTGGGAACAAATCCCTGGAAAACCGAAAGATGACATGGCTACATTGATTCAAGAATCAGGCTTACTAGAAACTGATGAAGAAGAAGATGGAGATTTGGATACGGTTTCTTCAAATGGAAGCTTCTCTGTTAATTGCAGCACAAGTGGAGTCGAGAACGGTGAGAAATCTGATTATGTGTCGTCTAGAGAAAGTCTCGATCTAATGATGTCGAGATTCTTACCAGCTGCTAAAGCAATGGCTTTCACACATCAGAAATATCAGTCTTCTTCTGCCTACAATTCTTCAGAGCAGAAGCAAATCATACAGAACAGAGAAGCTCTTGTAACTCGCCAAAAAAGTCAATTAGTCGCAGAACATGAACATTTCGCCATTATTCAGAGCCTTTATGATGATCTAAACATCGATGATGATGACGACGACGATGAGGAGGAGGATGATGGTCACGATGATCACCGAATCTACCCAAAAGTTACTATCAAGAAAGCTTGTGGATTCTTGCCAAGGCTTTGTGCTAAGAGCTCATTCAAGATTCTAAATCCGGTTCCTTTGGATTCAGGATTAAACCGGGTTCTCAAACATTCGGGTGATCAAACCGGGTTACCAAACTGGTCAACTAGGCGTCTTTCCGGTTTTATCTCTCCCTACCGAACCTCTTGTTCGGAAACCGGTTTTCTCGGAGCTCCAGAGAAACCAGAGAGCTTCAAAAGGCTAAACAGAGGAATAAGCAAGTCTCAAGAACTGTATCCAACAAGAACAAGAAGAGAGATTCTTCCTAACTTTTCAAATTCTGGAGAAATCAGAATGTTTAGAAACTCGATCTCAACTCCTTCGAGGATCCAACGGACGACGATTCACGACTCGAGGTTTCTTGTGGAGGAAGTAAACAGAAGAAGAAGTAGTAGCAGCAACAGGTCAGGGAATCTTCTGAAAATATCTCCAGAATATACGGCGGCGATTTCTCCGCCGCCTTTACCAGAAACCCCGTCTCGGTCGTGGCTCCGACGAACACTCCTCCCGCCTGCGAACCCGAGACCATACGGCGTCGTTTTAGGTCAAGTTGATTCCAAGAAAATGAATCAAGAAATTCTTGAATCTACGAAATGGGAAACAATCGTTAAAACATCGTATGTTCATAGCGATCACGTTCGTTATTCTCAGGTATAAATACTCTTTAAACATTTTTGGTTCTACTTCTACACAAATCCAATTTTACAGAAATACATTTTGTATTATTGAACATTTAATTTATATATCTTCTCTTTGTGAATTTCTATGCAGGAGCTGATTGTTCATCCCTGTCGCCAGCAAAATACATAAAACCAGACAAATTACTTCTGTTTTTACAGTAAAATTAAATTAATAAATAGTTTAAAACTTGCCTCTTATTTTTCTTGCAGGCAACACGAATTTACCCGAGATTGATTTTGTTTTTTTCTCATTTTTTTTCTTTTTCGTGTGTTATATTTGTGGCGTGTGTTTTTTCGACCACGTATTTTGTAATTGAAGACCTAAATGTTATTGATGTTTGATAAAATATGGATTCTATGGCGAACCGGTTCTGACTTATCCGGTTTAGGCCGGGACAATTACACAACATAACCAGACTGGTTCATAATATCTACTCAATAATTGATTCGAGTCTCCGTTGAGTATTTTGCCTCTACAAGGAAATTTTCGGTTTTATCCAATTAAACCGAGATCTATATCAATTGCTTATGAATAATCAAAATCACAATATTGAAATTAGAGTTATACTCTCGTCTCAGATACATATATATATATATATATATATTTGACTCTTTGTTTGGCTTAACACATTTGATCTTGACGGAAAAAAGATAAGTGATGGGAGGCATGTAGTGATGATGTTCATGCACATCATCAATTGAAAAAAGCATTTATCCTGTGTGGCAGTGCTCATTATACATAATGATTTTAAAACCGTTGGATTCCGCTGGATTACCGTTAGAATAATGAGATCCAACGGTCAGAGACATTTACTATTTTATTGCCGGCCCTACTAAGTAGTAAAGTATAATGCAGGCACGTCCCGTGGGTTCCACTAACACTGTCGAAATCCGAACTTATGTAAAAATTACAATACACATAATCATTTATTCTAATGCTTTAATTTAAAACTAGGCTGTAATTAGTGAAATATCTATGAAAGTTTTGTAATATTCGAGTTTAAAATGATAATATGGAACATAATAATTTAAAATTTTGAATCTAATATATATGTCTTTTGTAAACCATTTGAGATACGATTATATAATAGACTTTGTTTAACTTTGGGGTTTGTGTGTTAATGTTGTTTTGTAATTGATGAATGAAATGGTTATGCAATATAGTATTATATAGTGCTCAAATTAAGGGTTTTCCACTTATTAATAAGATATGAATGAGAATTCAAAATCAAATGTCTCTTCAATCATATAACATAATTTTGTATTTAATTTTTAATTATCAATACGAAAATATATCTTCCACGAAAATTACTAATAGCGAAAATCACTATTACCACGAAAATATATCTTTTTCCATGAAAATCTCGCTTTTATTGCAATTTGATTTGTAAATCACAATTTATTATGATTAGATTTGAATATGCAATTTAATTTGATTTAGATTTGAATATGAATTTTTATATGATTAGATTTAAATATGAAATTTCATATGATTTGAATTTGAATAGGCAAAATAAATGGTAATCTCAAAACAATTTAATCCATTTTGAATTCGAATTTTAAATTCGTCACGTGAATATCTTATAGTATATGTGTTTGATGAGACCATTAGCATCAAACTATATCAAATTAAAATATAGTTTGATGAGACCATTAGCATCAAACTATATTATACGATTTATATCTCAATAATCATTAGTACATGTGTATGAACTATAGTATACGCTTTATATCTCAATAATCATATATAACAATAATATGAAAGCTAAATTTTATATTATAATTTGAATTTGAATATGCAAAAATTTGTATGAAATGAAATATAACTAAAAGATTTTGCAAAAAAAATTATTAATCTGAGCAAGTAAACATGAAACTTGTAAGAATAATATTTGTCATAATAAAAAAAGAAATCTCGAAAATAAAATTTATAAACCTATGAAACGAAGCAATATAATTCGAATATAAAAAAACTCTGAAGATAAAAATTTTATTCTAAAAAATGAATCAACTTAGAAACTAATATTGATTTAACAGTGTATATAAAATCTCATAATTAAATTTATATCATTATACATAAGTTTAATGTGAATGACATGAATGCAATAATTCTAGTAAGTTAAACATTTTTTCATAAATGTCTTGAAAAATTTTATGGTTATGTCTTGAGAAGCTTTATGGTGATGACATAATCACTATAGTGATGACACGTCAGACACGATTGTAAATCATATGTCAAGGCAAAATTATTTTTTAACCCTCTTACTCAATTAAGGATATTTGCAACGTTAAGGTGACGTGTCTTAGTACAATAAGCATCTATAATTTAATTTGGAGAATTAAGAAGAAGAATCTATAATTATGCAAAATACGGAAACCAAAAGAAAAATGGAATTTTATTTTGTTTCGAAATAATTAAAAAGAAAAAAGAAAAAAAATCTGCAGAGAGAGAGAGAGGGGGAAGAAAAGGGAGAGGGAGGAGAGAGAAGGCACCACCCTTTGGCCCTGGAGAGACCAAAGATGGTCGAAGAGAGAAAACTCTGAGATCATCATTATCATCATCATCCTGCAAAAACAAGAAATCGATTTTTTTTTAAAAAAGTAAAGAAAATTTGGATTTGTTTTATATAATTGTTATCGATTTCTGGGGATATTTTGATTTCTTAATCCCCCAACCAACATTCTCTTGCCCTACCCGCTTTTTGGTTTCTTCATTTTGTTTTTCCCCGGAAACATAACAATACATACGCATTATAAGGAATTCCTTTTTACAGTAAGTGTTTTTTTTTTCCAATCATTTGTTTCATTCCTTTACGTAATTCGCAATGTTCCTCATTTAAAGAGGAAAAAAAAATGATTTTGTGGGGGTATTCTATACATTGCTTATTCTAGAAGGCATCCCTTCCTTTTTTCGTAATTATTGTTTATAATTTTCATCTAAATTTTGTGTTTTTTTGTTTTGTTTTGTTTGTATATTGTCAGGTATTAAGAAACAAACGAGCTGTATAGATCCCAGAGATGAACACTGTGAACAAAAGGGTTTTGTGAAATTAAATTTTCAAACCTGGAAAATGATGAAGGACCCTGATATCCGAGGATTTTCTGCTTTTCTGTAAATTGTAATATATAGAAGATAAAGTTTTTTTGTTTGTTCGTTTGGTTATATAGAAGAGAAAGTTTGTTGCTTTGTTTCTGGGAAATGGGTTTTTTTCATTTTGGATTTTGATTTGTAATTAGGAATTTTTTATATAGTATTTGTTGTCAAAAACCTTATAATGGGTTGTGGATTGCACTACTCTTGCTTCCTCTTCTTGATCATTAGCCTTCAAGCTCCTCTCTCGTTGTCTATCAATTCCCAAGGTTAGATTTCTATAATCCAATCTTCTTCTTTTTATTTTAATGGTTTGTTTAGGGTTTTGGATCTTAGTTTTTGATGAATTTAGGATTCGCATTGTTGAAATTCCGGGAAAGAGTGAACTCGGATCCTCATGGAATTCTTGCAAATTGGAATGTTTCTGGTAATGATCTCTGTTCTTGGTCAGGGGTAACTTGTGTTGACGGTGAATTGCAGATTCTGTAAGTTCCTCTGTTACACTAAGCTATGAAGATGAGATCATTAGTGTCTCTATATTCTGATCAAGTTTGATATTTTTTTTTTTGGTGATCTTAATGTGTTTCTTTAGGGATCTTAGCGGATGTTCTTTGGAAGGAACGTTAGCTCCTGAGCTTAGCCAATTGAGTAACCTAAGATCTCTGTAAGGGATATCTACAGCTTCTCCTTGATGATTCAACTTCGCTTTTTTTCGACTTTCGGTTGATTTATGGACTAAACCGTTTCTTGTTCTTACAGATTACTCTCCAGGAACCATTTCTCCGGTGGAATTCCAAAGGAGTATGGGAGTTTCTCAAATCTGCAAGTCTTGGATTTGAGAGACAATGACTTGAGCGGACAAGTTCCACCCAAGCTAAGCAATGACTTTTCGCTAAAACACTTGTGAGTTTATTAATGTTCAGTGCTTAACAAAATGTATTGAAAAGAATGTAACTTAGTTCCGTTTGATTTGAACTAATCCAGGTTGCTTTCTGGTAACAAGTTTTCGGGTGATATGAGTCTGAGACTTCAATCGCTGTATGAAGTCCGGTTAAACAAGAATCCAAAGTATTCTCCTTTTGCTGTTCTTGGCTGTGCAAATAGAAAACTTGGACATTGGTAAGCTCCGTAATATTCTGATTCATCTAACACCATATAGGATCTTCTAAAATGGAGATTCTACTCAGGAGTGTTTTGTTTTTGTTATTCATCTTCACCGTTACCTCTCTTGGCAGTGTTTCAAGAAACCGTCTTCGAGTGAAAAAGGTAGAAGCTTTTGTTTTCCGGATCAAAGCAACCTCCAGACGTTTCTTGAAAGCATTCCCAAGTAAACCAAAACAATTCGGATTTAGCATTTTTAACGCAGAAACTAAAGATTAGTACTTGAAGGCTTCAATCTGATTCTTGCAGGGTTTTTGGAAGAAACTGATATCTCCAAACGACGTGAGTTACTCGAGGAGACAAGTAATTTGGCGGCTGAGCCTGCTCCTCCCTCTCCTAGTCCTTCTCCCGGGATTATAACTGAAGCTTTCCCTCGAAGCAGCGGATCTTTCCCTGCAGTAAGTAATGCAAAGAAGAGAATACCGCCTTTAATCCCTCCTTTACCTTCTCCTGATGAGGACAGTAATCCCGGTTCTTCTAAGAATCAGCCACAAGATAATAAACAGTCAAAAGGATCGAAACATGTGTGGCTGTATGTGGTTATCGCGGTTGCTTCTTTCGTCGGTTTACTGATGATAGTCGCGGTTATATTCTTTTGCCGGAATAGAGCTGTGAAGAGCATAGGTCCTTGGAAAACTGGTCTTAGTGGACAATTGCAGAAAGCTTTTATTACCGGTAAAATCTTCTTCTCTTTGTTTTCATTTTTACTCTGTTTCTATTAGGAACATTAACATTGAAACTGAGAACATGATGAAATTTCATAGGGGTACCGAAGCTGAATCGGTCTGAGCTAGAAACAGCGTGTGAGGATTTCAGCAATATTATCGAGGCGTTTGACGGTTACACTGTATATAAAGGAACTTTGTCAAGTGGTGTTGAGATAGCTGTGGCTTCAACCGCGATTTCTGAATCTAAAGAATGGACAAGAGCCATGGAAATGGCATACCGTAGAAAGGTTAATTACTCAAACTTGAAAGAAAGAAAAAAAATCATCTTAGAGGTCTTGCCATTATTTTTTGAATTGGAGTTAGTGTATGTGTTTTTGTAGATTGATACACTGTCGCGGATCAATCATAAGAACTTTGTGAATCTGATTGGATACTGTGAAGAAGATGACCCTTTTAATAGGATGATGGTCTTCGAATATGCTCCAAATGGAACCCTTTTCGAACATTTGCACGGTAAAAACATTGGTCTCGGTCTCTTTATGTTCTCTTGGCTTCACTCTCTCGGTTAACAACGTGTTCCGCCTATCAGATAAGGAGATGGAGCATCTCGATTGGAGCGCACGGATGAGAATAATAATGGGAACAGCTTATTGTCTGCAACATATGCACGAGATGAACCCGCCCATGGCACATTCGGACTTCAACTCATCGGAAATTTACCTAACCGATGACTACGCAGCCAAGGTTTGCTCTTAAATCTCTGAAACTGTTTTTGAAGGTGTTGTTATTAAGCTGCATTTTCTCAAGAATCTCTGAAACTTTATATCATGTTTCTAAGATGAATGTGCTCAATAAACTCTGAAACTGTTTTAAAAGTTGTCGTTTTTAAGCTGAATTTGCTCAAGAACCCCTGAATATGTTTTAAAGATCAAGCAACCTCTGAAATTGTTTTAAAGATGTTGTCTTGAAGCTGCTAAAAAGATTTTTGTTTAACCGAATTTGCAGGTCTCGGAGATTCCTTTCAACTTAGAGGCGAGATTAAATCCGAAAAAACAAGTGAGTGGTGACTTAGAGCAAGCATCATTGCTACTACCTCCGGAACCAGAGACTAACGTCCATAGCTTTGGACTCTTAATGCTTGAAATAATCTCCGGAAAGCCCTCATTTTCTGAAGAATACGGATCTATCGAACAATGGGTACGCATTAAACCTGCATTCTATTCGGGGAAAAAAAACAGAGGATATTGTCCGTATACTAACAACGGTCCTTACAATGTTTCAGGCTTCAAAATATCTGGAAAACGACGATTTAGGAGAGATGATAGATCCATCTTTAAAGACATTCAAAGAAGAAGAGCTTGAAGTGATCTGTGATGTGATACGAGAATGTCTGAAAACAGAGCAGAGACATCGACCTTCAATGAAAGCTGTAGCAGAGCAACTAAAAGAAATTATTAACATAACTCCTGAAAAAGCTACTCCAAGATCCTCTCCTCTTTGGTGGGCAGAGCTCGAGATTTTGTCCTCTGAAGCAACTTGACCAAACCAGAGGTTTTCCTCCAATCCAACCCGCTAAGCCGATCAGAGGTGTTCTCTTATTCATTTAATGCTCTTTCTATATACGTTTGTACCGAATTGTTTTTCGTTTGGTTTCTTGGATCAGTTTTCTTATACGAGCTTTTGGTTCTTGATTCTTCACATTCAGTTTGTTTTGGTTAGTGTTTGCTTCTCGATGGATTTGATATATACGAGTTCCGATATGTGTTTGTATAATGATGCATAGTATATATAGACATATACTAAAGACTAATCACGTATATCATAATTAGGTTTCACTTGTTTTTAACTCTTTGATGTAGAAAACTTGTAATCTAACTTATTCATTAACTTGGATAGTAACTTTTGAGTGCCACCAACGACACCTTCATCGACGGTAAATTTGCACTGCTTTTCTCTCTTCCAGCGACCAGCGACATTTTCTGGCAACATCTATTCACCACATCTTCCGTGGTTAGTGTCGCTGGTTATTCTGGCATGGGTTTTTCAAACGGCATGAGTTAAGTTGAGATACTCCCACTAATGGTGCTCTTACTCATAATTGGAACCAAACAAGATTGAAAATGTTTCATATCTAATGAAAGATACAACCAAAAGAAAAAGGAGAGAAGAGTTGCTATACTTCGGCAGGAAGGATAGAAATCGGTTTCGCATAGTTTGTCAATTTTGCTAACTGATTAGAGACAACGTTAGAATTCAACGACTAAGATGAATTCTAACCTTGTGAACAATATTTGCCATTTGTGAATGCTTCCAACAAATGTTCTCGAGATTTATATTAATATTCCTATCTTTTCTTTTAACTAGATCGATAAGAGTCTTACAATCTAACTCCTTTCATGACAAACGAGCGGTATCCGCTATTGAATATGAATGTGAATTTTGTTAGTTCGATGAGAATTACATAGCTATATATAGTAAAGATACATAATTATATAATAAATGAGAGATTCATAGAGAATAATTGTAGGGAGAAATTATAGGGATCTTGATAGATGATCATCCATAATACGCCCCCTCAAGCTCAAGGCGGAGATGAAGTGAAGACGTAAACAATGGTTTGAGATTGAATCTTTGACAAATTTGATAAAGAAGGAAGAAGAAGAATTGCGTTTGAACCATGCGGTTAGACAGATTTACCATGATGGGAACACCCCCAAAGAACTTGTATGTGGAGGCTGAAAGAAGCATATAGCTAAGGAGAAGTCATTATCGACTTAAAAAAAATGATCAACTTGGCTTACAAAGAAAAAAAATACAAAAATGGAGCTGATCGTTAGATCATTGTAGCTCAGATTCAGAGGTCCATGATAGATTTGAATAATGGAAGCACTTTGGTTTAAAAGAAAAATAAAAATGAGAAACAAAGCTCAATAGCTTAGAAACTGAAAAAAGAGGAGCACAAAGCTCTAAAAAAAAATGAAGAAAAACGTGTTTTAAGAAAACAATAGGAACATGGATTGAATTTGATCGGTGGATCACAACACAAATAATCTAATGTGATACCATATTGAATATGAATGTGAATTTTGTTATTTCATAGGATGAAAATTACATAGCTATATATAGTAAAGCTACAAAATTATATAATAAATGAGAGATTCATAGAAAATAATTGGAGGGAGTAATCATAAGGATCGTGATAGATGATTTATCATTAATATCCGCGACACCATGCAGTTTGCATTGCGTGTGGAACAAACTTGTAACTTCACATCGTGAAAAATTCATATATATATTTCACGCTATGAAATTACACTATCCCATTTTTCTTTTCTAGTTCCAAACTTGTTTAACACAAAAGAAAAGAGGCGGTTGATGGAAAGTTAATAAGATTAAACAAAAAAAAACAGTAAATGAGAAAGACGAAATTACCCTTGAGTGTGTGTCAGTAACCATAGGAGTGAGTGGCATTATGTCTTTCGTTTCCCCACCTGCGTAACTGAACCTGAAACGCAGCCGCCGATGCTAAAAACTCAACGCACTGCGGCGGAGCTAAAATGTCCAATATACCCTTGAGCGTTTTCAGCCTCACACAATCAGCCGCCTTCACCATCTTCTCAAGCCCCATTGCCAGCCCCTTCACCGCCGCCTCCACCACCACCACCGACTCTCCTCCACCGATGTGACATCCAAGCCTTGCCAGCTCCACCATCTTCCGATCAGCCATAGCCACCTAAAGACGTCTTAAGTCATTTAAAAGTTTATAAACAAAGTATTAAAAATTATTTATAAGGTATTGTATAGATTTATATAAATGCATATTTAATGTTGATTCCGATTGGTTATACTGCAAAACCATGGGAAACCAAATAACCATGCGGAATGAAATGACGGAATGGCGATTAAATTTAAAAGCAAGGGAATGGCGATTTTATAGTTAAAATTTTCATTAATATTCATGCGTAAATCGTAAGATAGTTGAATAAACAGCGTAAAAATACAATTGGCAAAAAAACCTGTAAAATTGTGTAAACAGCCTCAGACTCAAGACATGTTAATTTTTGGGTCTAGCAAATAAAATCTTTAACCCAAAAAAATAAATAAAATTATTATATCTAACAAACAAACAAAAAATCTCTAACCCAAAAAAATAATAATAACCAAGTACACATATTTAATTACTTAAACTAGTTAAACCCTGGTGCTAGCAGATAAACAACTTTTAATATGTACGAACCAAGTGCTAAGTTTGATAAATATATTTTCTCCAAAAAAACATATTGCGATAAATTTAAATAAAAAATGCAATTTCAAGATATTTTCCCAAACAAAAAAAAAAAGATTAATCACTGAAATTGGCTATCCAGTTTCTATAAAATAAAATTCGAAAATTCAATTCATATTTATTCAATGATTGGAAAAAAAATGGAATTTTAAAAATCTGATATCCGTACGGACGCAATATTGGACCCACCTGATATCGCTCCATCTTTCTCTCAATTTTTTCTTCATCGAACCTCGTCTTAACTCTCAGCTCCTCCAACTTCTTCACCTGAGCCTCCTCAAACACCACCGTCGACCTCCACGACTTCCGCAGCCTATCAACCATACGAAAAGCCATCGACGGTTTCCATCCGGTTAACCAAAAACAAGATTTCTCTAACGGGTTTGGCCAAACCGGTCCAAAGAAAGCCAGAACGTCTTCTCCTATGGCTGCCCATTTGGCTGTGTAGTAAGCTTTGTGATGCGTAGTTAACTTCGAGATCAAACCTCGTAGCTCGATCTCATTCGCAGTGTTGTTGTTGTTATGAGCAATTATGAGTTGATGAAGATATTGCTCGAGTTGAAAAATCCATCCCTCGTAGAACTCAAGGAAATTTTCTTCTATACGGTTTCCCATTTAGCTTTTCAGTTGTATGAAATTTAGCATTTTGGGACAGTATTTATACCTACGTCTCTCTACATATACACTTTTATACATATGTATATACGCAGGTGAGTGTATATGTAATTATATTTTATCTATTACTGCGGAATAACTATTTTTAATTTAATTAAAACTTTTATCCCCAAAAAAAACACTATACGGAATAACGAAAATATAGAAAATGAAACAAATTAATATATAGATTCAAAAATATAATTATCAAACAAATAAATAAACTGATTTTTTTATACACTTTTACAAAAAGATGAAATAATCGAACACAAACTAAAATAATTTTGTATACTTTTTATATGGCTAATGAAAAAAATTACGGAATTACACAAACAAACTAATAGAAGTCTTGCCGAAAGAAAAACTAACAGGAACTCCTATTTTTATTTGATGTATATTCACTATGAGAATGTTTGACGATATAAACTTGGAGAAGTCATATTAACTCGGATTTATGCATATAGACCAAAAATAGGACCTCGACAATGACGACATGCAACATGTATATATGTATGTAATTAAGTGTATATACGTAATACGTATCAACGTATGTATATCAAATTGAATGTACAAAAATACTTATACGTGTATATTTACGTACGAAAGTTTCGAAAAATAATTTATAATTGATCAAAAATATTTTTAAATATGAAAGAAATATCAAAAGCTTGCAAGAGAGGACGTAACAGATGGAAATGAAAGGGAGATTACAATAGTTGCATGGGTTACGCGCATCACTCGCCGACTGCAAATATGTGACGCTCTGCAAAATTAGTAAATAGTCTTTTAATTTAAATTATCTTTAACTAGTTTAAAATTTCTCTCATGCTATTTAATTAAACCACTTAAATATATATACAAGAAAACATGTATGCATATATTCAACAGCTACAGAAATTGATGTATTGAAAAAATCAATAAATAATTAAATAAAATAAGATCTTTCCTCAATGTGAAGAATGGAAAAATGGCATACGGATTTTGACCTCTGCGAGACCTGAAAAGACAGGTAACACAGAGCAGATGGCTCACGTGGATACACGTGTCGCTCTTTTAGCCATCCTTAGCGTCAACGTGGAACATATCTCCCACGTAAGTTGCCAGTCAATCTCTACTAATGTCTTATACATATGTATAGTTTTGCTTATATTTATATGTAATAAAATCTATTAAGGAAACCATTCATATTTTTTTTGTTATGCATGCATATGTTGAAGTTTTTTGTAATGATTAAATCATTTACTGTCGATATTAAGAGATTTCTACTAATTTGGTGAAAAAACAATTTTAATAACCGAAAACATTAAAAAAAAAATAGAAAACATATGAGTGTCTAAGTTCTAGAGATAAATAAAAGTAACAAGTCGGCCTTTAATGGGCTTCTTCGCTCTTTTTCTTGTTTTCTAGTCGGCCTTTAATGGGCTTCTTATTATTATTCTTTTTGTTGTCAACGCAAAGCTCTACACTAATACAAAGAAGAAACAGAAAACAATTCACGAACAAAATTTTTTGAAACAGTTCATCGGAGAAGCTTGGGTGGGAATGTGGAGGAATAGTGAATTGTTTCGAATATAGGGACCTAAAAATATAGTTTGAATGTGATCAGGTAAGTCCAGTGCCTTGTTACCTAATCAGACCCGTAGTTTAAATCTTAGTTTTGCTCAAATCTGTTTTCATTTCTTACATTTATTTGGATTTGAGTAAAAAAAAATAAAAAATGAAGAAGAAGATCATCACGTGACTGCAGGACAGATCTGTTTTTTGCAAATAATAAGAAAACGAGACACGTGTGGCACGTGTCGACGAGCCTTTTTTTTTTTTTTTTTGTAAATAGCCAATTCCTCTTTTATTTATTTTTGTTTGAGATTTTAATATGCGTGCGAATTTTTTTTTGTTTTGATGGTGGCCTTCACCATGTTTGACTGTTTGTCAACTAATAATGTAAAACATATCAATATATGGAAAATTATTCCTTACGAAATGAAAATTTGTCAATAATAAACAAACAAAAACGAAAGAAAGAAGAGATGCCCAACAACAACAAAAATGTTGTGGAAAGCACATGACTCGGTGAGTGGAGAGAGGCAGCCAGACAGGTGAGAACTGAGAACAAGACAAGAGAGAACAATGAAGATGTTCTGTATATTGAAAAATCTAGTTCAAAAAAAAAAAAAAAAAAAGATGTTCTGTATACTGTAGCGTAAGTCTACATTAACTTCAACGACTTTTTATTAAATTTTACATTGTTTTATGTCATAAAGAGTATCATTTTGACACATTTCACACATATTAAAAAAATTATTAAAAGTTTTATATTACCCCTTATTAATACATTAAACAATCTTTCTCTATCTAATTAATACACTAAAACAATAAGGTTAAAATTAGATTTTTGTTCAAAATTATGCATTGAAGATATAAAATAACACTTTTTGTGAAACAAAAATAAAACCTCCAAACAACACTCTTTATGACACTCTTTATGAAACGGATGGAGTATAATATATTGTATTCGGTAGCTCAGTGAGTAAGGTTAAAGTTAAAATAAACACATACAAAAAAACGGTAACCAAAGAAAATGAGTAGTTTAACAATTAATACAGTGGAAAAATAGTGAAAAACATACACTTACATCATTTTGTTGATTTACTATCATTTATGCGTAATTCTTTTGATGAAGTAAACTCTATAAATGTTATATGTAATAGAAATTTACCTAAAATTTTATAAACAATCTCTCAGCTAAATTATTTTCTTACATTTATGTCGAGATATCAATCTAGCTAAATCTCACATCGAAAATTTAAACATAGATAATTTAATATATAAGTTAAGTCTAATTCCAATTAGTATAAAGTTTTTGAGAAAAGCTGAGGTAAATTTCGTACGAACTTTACCTCAGGATCCAAAACAAAAAATATACTAATAGGCGAAATTGGATATAAATATGAAAACCAACAATTTAAATGTAGAAGACGATGGATTGATATGTTTTAAGAGAAAAGCCAAGGTTCGCCATACATGTTCAACGTAAGGTTATAATTGTAGCAACGATGGCGCTACATAATTTTATTAGGTTACCAAAACTACGAAATGTTGGTTTTGATTTAAGCCATAGTTTATGGTTGAAGAAGATTATGATTCAGATGAAGACGAAGAAGACAATAACGCTCCGATGCAATACATGGAAGGGATTTGTGATAAAATTTCCAAAAATTTATGGAATTCACGATGATTGTAGTTTTTGTTTGTTGTTTTTTTTACGTATTGTTTTTCCCTTTTTTATAATAATTTTATAAAATAAATAGTGCACTTTTTATTGATAATTTTTTGTAGTAATTATTATTTTATAAATAATATGTTCTTATTAATTAATTTGTATATTTAACACTAAAAACAAAAACTATAAAAATAATAAAAAAACGTATCTAATAAGTCTCAATTTTTTAAAACAAAAAAAAATCCAAAAACTAAATAATTCACCATTCAAGTTTCTTAAAAACTAAAATCTACAAAAAAAAAATCAAAAACCAAAAGCTCAAAATCTAAAATCAAAAAGCCAAAAACCAAAATCTAAAAGTGGGAATGGTCCAAAACAGTACAAAATGACAAACAAATTGCTACAATAGTACAGCGTTTAGGAAAGATGTCAAAATAATATTTTTCGAAAAAAAATTGAACTGTTTAGGGTTTAGGGTTGGGTTATTTAGGGATTAGGGTTTAGAGTTTAGTTTTAAGAGTGTAGAGTTTAGGGTGAAGGGTTTAAGGGTTTAGGGTGAAAGGTTTAGGGCTTCGCTCTAAACCCTAAACCCTAAAAACGTTTTCCAAAATACTATTTTTACAATTTTCTCAAAACGATGTACTATTCTGGCAATTAATTTGTCATTTTGTATTATTTTGTCAAATGCCCCACTCTAAAAACCATGCAAACATTCATGGCCTTTGTCTAAAAGTTAAAGGATAAACTATTTTAATTTTGATACACAATTTTGGTTAAACTTGCATATTTTTTATATAACATCTCAGCAAAAATAAATTTAATAAAATGCAATTAATAATTTTTTGTCCTCGATCTGTAGGTCTAAGCATGGATCTTGGTGAGACACGTGGCGGAATAGACGGAGGAGGAGATTCGATGAGTGATCTAACGGCTGAGCAACGAGCTACATATGAAAACGGTGGAGGAAGAGAATAAGCTGACTAAACAATCGGCGAGTTTACAAGAGGACACGGCGGATATGCCTATCGCCGTCACGGCGTTTTACAAAGAGGTGATCGGAGAAGCTGACGTTGAGGTGGAGCGTGCGCTTGATAAGCACGAGGAGGATATGGCTAGTTTGCTTGCTGCAGCGGATAAGCTTAGGCTGACCACGATGACTAAAATCGTTGAGATCTTGACGCCGGTTCAAGCGGCGGAATTTCTTCTCGCCGGGAAGAAACTTCATTTGTCGATGCATGAGTGGGGAAAATTGAGAGAACGTCGCCGGCTTGAAGCTTGTGGTGGTGATTCCGGTAATGGAGAAGATGCCGGAGAGTAATCGTCGCCGATCGGATTTATTCATTATAAGATGAAGGATATAATAAATAACAAGATTAGACTAATCTTGGCCATGCATTATATAATATCTAAGATTCGTTTTTAAATTATTATTTTCTGTTTCGTAGTTACTACTTACTACAATGCTTTAATTCGTAGATTAGATAATTTAATAAGTAGATTGTAATCTTTTTTTGTATGAATGTTAATATCATTAGAAATGAAATGTACGTAAGAATATTACAAGAGAGCACTCCCTACAATTTAGAGTAATCTTGGCAAAAAAAAAAAAAAAAACAAGATTATAATGCGACTTGGGTAAAGATCAAATCATATTCATCGGATCCACAAAAGCATTAGCTTTCGAAAACGCTTTAGATGTATTCTTGATGATATGATGTTGCGGAGTTCACGGTCAATATTCTTGAAGATGATCGATGGAGGAATTGACTGTGAGTTATGCAAGACATTATTCATATGTTTCCATATGTGAAATATCGCTGCTTGCGCTGCCACTTTTTTGAGAGTAGATGGAGCTTCCACCGAGCAAAGTCTCGTCCAAGAAAGCAGCTCAAACCATGAGCGGCTCATATGTTGCGATGGGCTTAGCCTTGAGAAGGCCAGCCTCCATATTTCTGTTGCATAATCGCATGTTATCAACAGATGATCCCTTGATTCCACATGCCGTGACCAGAGGCAACAATCCGCTGATTGAGCCACACCCCATGATGCTAGTCTTTCATGGGTTGGCAATCTGTTAAGGTGACTATGCCCATACCTTCTTCTCCTTCCGCGGTCTAAGAGCTTCCCAAGTTCGAGAAGATGAGAAACCTTGACATTTAAAGTCATCAACAACCCAACAAAAAGAATCAGCTGCGGAAATAGATCTTGGTAGAAGATTTAGGATAGATGAAAAATGACAAATAAAACGTATTGGTGGAATTGTTTTTGTAATAGTTTTCATAATTTGTATCAGGAACTAGTAACATGTCGGCAAGACTTTAACTATTTGATTTCGTCATTTCCATTGACCATGATTGAGTTCTCTCACTTTTCTTTTTTGAGTCTATTTTTTTTTGTACTTGAGTTCTTAGAAAATAATTTATGCAATACACACTTTTGTGTGTATGTGTGTGTTTGCATTCTAGAGACGTAGTTCCTTCGTAGACACTACAAGAAAATATGTTAAAATCTCACAGAAATATCGGTTGGAAATTGGTGGGAAAAGCTCATTCCCGACAATTTTCCCACGGAAAAAAATGGTGGGACAATGGTGAGAATTTTCCCACCAAAATATTTATCACTAAAATGGTCAGAAATATCGATGGGAAATTGGTTAGGAATGTTCGACGATTTCCCCACCACACTTTCCCACCGTTTACCCACCACATATTCCCACATTCCAACCACTTTTCCCTACGGTTTTCCCACCACTATTTCCCACGGTTTCCCCACCACACTTCACACTTTTTCCCACAAATTCTCCACCATTTCGTATAAATTTTAAATCAGAATTATAATATTATAATATTATAATTTATGAATTGTGAAATTTAAAATCAAAATAAGTTTTCATACACAAACCTAAAATGTTAAGTGAAACCAAAGTATTCAAAACACATATACACCCAAAATGTTAACTTAAACCAAACAATACAAAACACACAAAAACCCAAATTCAAATATACTCTTGAGGAGCATCTTGGATTGCATTTGCATTGTCTTCTTGCTGCAATTCGGGAAACTGAACGAGCATCCGCTTTACAAAGCCTGACAAGTACTGGATGGTCTCAGCCATAGTCTTGATCTTCTCGTTTGCCAACCGCAATTGTTCTTCTTGTTCCATATCATGATCACAAGACTTACCACTAGAAATCGATCTTGAACTTAAGAGTGTACCCAACCGGTAAAGTCGTCCCTTGACCTTGGGTAATTCCTGAAATTAAAAAAAAAAAATTAGTGAAGAAACTAAAACAAAACAAACAAACTAAAACTAAACTGAATCATTCAAATAAATAAAGTAAGCACTATAAAATGCTAAAAACGGAAGTGATGAATTGAGTAGTTAGTACTTAGTAGTTTCAACACGAGTGAAACTAAAACACACACGCGTATATGCAACAAAACACACACGTATATATGCAACAAAACACACAGCATCATATATAATATTATATAATAGAACTTACACTAAAACACACAACATCATTAAGGCCTTATACTAAAACACACAGCAACAAGTCAAACAACAAACTAAATAGAATTACAGAAATTACTTACTTGCATAACTATGTCATACAATTTAGAGCCCATATGATGTACATAAATGCCATCACCACCCCTCTCGCTTTTTCGGTTCACCGAGTTAGTTTCAGCCCTTGAAGAAACGTCTTCATCACTCCACAAGTAGATGAAACCCTTCCAAGCTGCTTCATCCTCGATCCATTCTGGTTTGTCTTTATTGAGCTTCTATTTGTCCTTCCAATCGCTAAAGTTGTTTGTGAAAGAAGTTGAAGCTCAAATTCTTCACGGCTCATCATCTACGAAAACAACACAAACACACATTAGTAAACACACATCACAAACATTTAAGCTTAATCAATCAACAATAAGAATTAATATACTTAGTCTATCGAGTCAATAGAATAAAAACCCATTTACAATAAAAATTAAGATACTTAGTCAATCGAGTCAATTACACCGTGCTTTGTCAGTCGATTCATTACAATAAAAACCCATTTAAGCTTCAAAGAAATAGAGCATCAGTTTGAGAAACTTTGAATCGAACAAAGAAAATCTCATTTTGAACTACCAATGAGATGCAAACACGTGAGATTCAGAATCGAACAAAGATACGTGAGATTCAGAATTAAGAAACTCTGAATCGAACAAAGAGACCATCAGTTGAAACAAAAGAGGAAAATCAGCCAGAACAAATATTATATCGAACGAAATAGAGTAATTAGTTGATGACGATGATATTACCTTGCGGGAATGGCAGTTTCAGCTCTCTCTCTCACTCTCTCGAATAGGACGGAGGCGTCTGTGATAAGTTTTCGATGGAGACGTCTAAACGAGAATGAAGTTTAGATAGAAGTGGTGGTCGCAATCCGTGGGAGATAGATTGGGAATTACCCACTGGTTCCCGACGGAAAGTAATATTACTTTTAAAAAAATTAAATCTGTGGGAAATCAGTTGGTAAGTACCCACAGTTTCGCGACGAAAAAAATCAGTGGCAAATTTGCAATTGGTTTCCTCCAAGTTTCCAATGTAAATTTCGGCGGTTTTAGTTTGGTTGGTAAACGGTCATAAATTTTCTACCGAATCTCGATCGATATATTTGGTTGCAAATAAGCAACAAATTTCCCACCAAATCACGCAACCATGGCATTTTGGTTGGGAATCGATCAATTATTTTTCCAACCAAAATTTCGGTAAAAAATTTCGTGGTATTTTGACATGTTTTCTTGTAGTGAGAGAATTACAATCTCATTATGAAGTCCATCATTTAATGGGTTTCTAATCAAAATCTATAACTATATATATTCAACAATGTCTTTTTTATTTCTTCATTTCAAAATTTATATTATTTTGAATGAAAGATTACATAATCTCATAGTCATCATATAGAAACACCGAAATACAAACAATAAAAATCACCACGATGTTAACAGAACACAACAATGTTTTCTTTTCAAAAAGTGTTTTGCTCTTTAACATATTATCAATATTATTAATTTTGTAAACTCTTTAACATATATTAAAAACTCTTTTGGCTATCATCTGTTTGTCGAAACTCCAAAAATTGACAATTACATATTTCCGCTTCCTCTTCAGATATAGTGATTGTGCAAGTCTTTTCACTTTCTTTAGATTTGTAGTATCCGAAATTTCTGGATATCAAAGATCCATTTTATAAGATGATAAAATTCCATCGGAATCCTATTGATGGAGAACCAACTATTCAACGAAACCTAAATCTCATAAAGGAGAGCATTTTCAGAACCATAAGCGCCACACAATGAGAAAGCATCTTGTTGTTAAATTTAAATACTTGCAGGCCATACAACCCAGCAATATCCATTATTCTCAGCCCATTTGGGTATTTTGACGCTTATTTTTCTGAATGGTCAATATATAAGTTTTAATTTTCAGGCTATATTCAAGTTTCTCCAAAAATAAATCGTCCGATTAGTTTATAGTTAAAGGACTGAGAGAATTTGTGGGATGACCAAAAGGTATAACAAATAAAAAATATAGTACACAAAAATAAAAATTAGATGAATAACTATTATTTAATGTTTAACAAATGGAAAAGACAAAATTAACCTTTTTAATCTCTTTTTTCTTTTATTATACGTTATTCTACATAGTAAACGTAGAATAGAATGTTATTTCGTTTCACATAGAATGATAAATATTTATTTAGATTGACTAATCTATTTTTAAAGAAATTTTTGTATGTTGTTAAACTATGATATATGTAAATACTCGCATACGCAATTATTTGAAGTTTAAAAAAAAAACACAATATTAATTAAATAAAGGACAAATGAGTTTAAGTAAGTATGTATTATTCTATATAAAAATAAATAAAATGGTACTATTAAGTTCTAATATGAACTCCCTAGAATCGAACACTCTAGAGCTGGGCAGTAACGGAATAAACCTTGCAAGTACAAGGACTTCAAGGACTGTGGGTCGATAGGTCACACAAAGGAGGTGGAAGATCCTTTGATTCACCGTTCCTTCTGCTTTGGATATGACGCACCAAAAAAGAAACGAAATACTTGTTAGATATTACTCACCATCAAGCCAAAGGAGAAGAGAATCACTCTCTAAACCAAGAAGAAGAAACTGAAGTTTTTGATAAAATGAAATATGGGTTTGTCGACAAAGGAGGCTGGGGTTTTTAAGAGGAAACAACAACGACAAAAGAAAAATACAACTTAAACAGATGGGCCTTGCTTTGGTCGAAACTGATATGATGGGCCTTGGCTTTGCTTTGGTTGCTTTGGTCGAAACTGAACTGATGGAACTTGGCTTTGCGTTGGCGAGTGGGCTGAGATAAAGAGGTAAACTAACTTTGCCTCATTAAAAACATATCCTTACAAAACACAATTGGAACAAAAACAAGGACAGGGAAAAAGAGCACAAAGTTATATCACAAGCCCATTAGATGTTGGTGGTGAGTTTAGCACTCCCCGGTTAAGCCCGATTTGAACCGAAACCGGCCCAATTGATCCCGGTTGACGACGGTTCGAACCCAGAAGGAAAGACCACGAAATGGTTGCCGACTTCCGAGCTTGAAAGAAAGGTACACGAAGGACTTGCTAACCGACCAAATCGGTAAGAACACCAGTTCGGTAAGAATCCGAAGAAATACCGAACTGGTGGTGAACGGCTCGGAACGACGAGTTTGAACCGAGATCGGTGAGTTAATCCCGATCGACAACGGATCAAGATCGGTAAAAAAGTTCACAAAGCAACAATCACCGAGCTCGGTGAAGGCCGAACTCAAATCCTTATCTCGAACCGAGATCGGCCAGGTTGATCCGATCAACGACGGTTCGAGATCGGTAAGAAAAAGACATCAAGTGATTGCCGACCTGCGATATACCGAGCTCGTCGGTATCAACCCGTCATAATCAAAACCCACTTCCGGGATTCGCAGAACTTTACGGAAAGAAAGATTAATTAGTTTTTTAATCCGGGATTCGCGAAACTTTTCCCGGATTCGGGGAAGATGTCTAAGCCGCCGAGGAAGCTTATAAATAAGGAAGTCCCGACTACATTTTGAGAGAGGGAATTTTGCAATACATTTTTAGAGAGAGAAAGTGAGAGCTCGAAATCCAATCTCGACCTCATTACCGATCTCATAATATTTTTGTAAACTCCGACGAATTCAATTGAATAAAAACGAGATCCCGATCGATCTTTCAATTCTTTTTATCCTTGTGTGATTTCTACAATCAACATTAGCCATCTTGAACTTGGATCACAACTAAAGTTGGTGTAGCTTCTTTTCCCTCTCGGCTCAAGTAACTTGGTTGCTCCTGGATTTGGTTAAGTATGCCGGCAACAGCTTCTTTGAGCTTCTTAGTCTTTGCTCGTATCATAGGACCAGTTGGAATGATCAAAGACTCCTCGGTTACAAGCTCGCCTTGTTCTGGTTCATGCTCCTCGGCTACTAGTTCATCATTTGGTTCAAGCTCCATGTTGTGATTGCTGTCCATGATCACATCAAGTTCTATATAGAACAATTCATTCTTAATTTAAATTTGCTTATCTATTTGTTTGAGAAATTTATGTTCGTTTTAAAATTTTTGGTATATACAAAAAAAAATGTTTTTTTAGTTAGATTGGAAATTTGAATATTTTTTTTTTAAGATCTCATATTGTTTTGACGCATAGACAAATTCAAATGCTTCTCATTTGTGACTTTGTCATAAGGAAATTCTAGGTCTCACAATCCAACGCGGTAAAAACTGAATGTGTAAATAAAATTCAACCTAGGAAAATCCAAAATTTAATCTGACCACGAGACATGCTCAAATTCAATTTAGTCTGATTTAACGGAAAACTTTTAATAAATAAATAAATTAACCCTTTCTCAAAAAAAAAAACTCTTAATAAATAAATAAATATAGCTTGTGATAAATAATTCCGTTTAGATCGGCGAACCAAAGAGTGACACGTGTTACATTAGGCTAGATGGTCACTTAACCTAAAAACACACCACCTCGAGAGGGTGCAGTTACGAGGCTAGGTGATCGAACCAAATGACATGTTAGGACATTTTGTATGACGTGTCACCGTAGACTAGACGACCACTAGACCTACAAGTGTGCCACTTAGAGGGGGCACGGTTATGAAGCTGGGTGGTCGAACCATAGGATATGTTATATGTTAGGACATGGAAACAAACCACCACCTTCTCCCAAAACCGTTATCGGATAACGAGAGCGGGAAGTAAGGAAATGAGTGGTCCCAAAATAATAAGGAATCACCTTTTCCTCAGCCCGCCAACTCGTGCCAGGTGCCTGGAGAGTTCGGTAGTAGGGAGATGAGTGATTCAGGCAGGTCGACTTCATGTTTACATCGCCATAAACCAGGCAGCAATGCCTGGGAAGGTAAGACTCTCATATAACCGGGTAGTAATACCCGGGAAGGTAAGAGAAACCCGATACCCCTTACCAGGTTATCGAGAAGGTAAAAGTGGCTTAGTTCACACGAGTCCTTTATTATTTTCCCTCCATAGATAACGCTTTGCAATTCGAACTATTCCCGCCCAAAGACTTAGCGGAAGATTCATGCTACGCGGTTTCAGGGTCAGAGACGGACGAAAGCGACGTGACACGGAACCTCGAGAGGCGCCCAGTATGGGGCGAGCAGACCACGCGACGCCAAACCCGCGAGGGGCTGAGCAAAAACAATTTGGCGCAAGATAGAGCCGCTATCGAACAAGTGTAGGTGCAGAAAAAGCACTTTAGGGCAACGTACAAGGAGCCAGCTCAGATGATCCACCCACTCGACCCGAACTACGAAGATACGACCCAATATACGATCTGGGGCAGGTATACTCTATAAAAATCTTATGTGCACCCCGAGAGCAGGGGACGACCATTCACATACACATTCACGCACATTCTTTTAACTTAAATCTCTTCACCTTCACAAAAACTCTCTCTCTCTCTCTCTCTCTCTTTTCTCTATAGACACATGAAAACCCTCTCGAAAAATCTTTGGATTCATCCCAATACTCTCTCTCCGACTGTTCTTTGGCCGGAATCACCCTAAATATCTCATCTTTCTCGGCTTCTTCACCGCAAATAGCTTCAAAAATCTCAGATACTTAGTGGATCTATCTCCTTTTTCGGATCCTAAGTCCCTTAACTGTTCTAACCCGTTTTCCAATTCTCTCTGGATCCGACGTCCATATCTCGGTCTTTATCTCTCTTGTTTATTGATTTGAGCATCAGAACGTCTTCGGAAAACACCTTCAATCGTATTTTTTGGGCACTCAACGTACCGTTTCTTGTGGAGATGGATTGTTTCACCAAAATAACGGAAAAACCCCAAAAGTATCCCTTATTGAACAGTTTTCAAATCAAATATTTAAATTAAAAAATAAAGCGGCTACCAAGGATCCGATGGTGTGATAAATTCGAACAGCAAGTAGTGTCAGGTGCTGGGCACATGTGACATTGGCCCTACTTGATCATCAAACTATGCGTTTCGCGCTGGACCGGATTTAATTTGCTTTCTATTTATACCGGATACACTCACACACAAGTTTCATGTTAAGATCTGCTTATTTATTAATTATGCGTTTTATTTAATAAAAAATACACACATGAAAACTTGCACTAATGAAATAAGGAAATCCAAAAAGATAGTTTCAATATATAATAAGACAAAAAAAAAACATGCAACAATGATAATTATTAAATTAGTTAACAACACTAATGAACGATATAATAAGGACTAAGGAGCATAAAGATGGGTTGCTCCATTTATAATTTCCTCTATACATACAACTTTCCCCAGCAAACCCTAATTTCCTCTTTGAAAATTTTCTTCCCCACCGAATTAATCTTTCAGACAATTATCAAACCCTCTCTGCAAGAAAACGACGCCGTGTATGTATCTTTCTATCGATTTGATAGTGTTATTGAGACGACAGCGTTTTCGGTTTCGGGTTTTGGCGTAATTTGGTGGGACCCGTGCGAGAAAAAAATCTCAAAAGAATCAATAGAAGGGAGGCGGAGGAGGAGAAGCGTATGATATTCCGGGAATCGGCGGCAGTGGTCCCTCGTAACTATGAGATGGCGGTGGTGGGCTGTGGTGAATCACCGGTGGAGGTGGGCTGTGGTGAATCACCGGTGGAGGTGGGCTGTGATGAATTACCGGCGGAGGTGGCGATGATGGCGGCGGACTGTAGTGGACGGCTGGTGGTGGTGGAGGTGAATTGTAGTAAACCCGTGGTGGCGGGGGACTATAATGGACAGTCGGAGGCGGAGGCGGTGAGTATTCTATGCACGGTGGAGGTGATGGAGGCGGAGGAGAATATAGTGGCGTTGGTGGAGGTGGTGGGGATAGATAGTGATAAACCGGTGGTGGAGGAGAGTGAGATGGCGGTGGTGAGTGCGGTGGTGGAGGTAATGAGTAATGCGGTGGTGGTGGGGGTGAGCTATAGTAGTAAGGGACTGGCGGTGGGGGTGAAAATTGAGGCGGTGACGGCGAGTGAGGCGGTGGTGGAGGAGGCGGATGAGTGCAGTAAACTGGGGTTTGCGGTGGTTGTGATGGAGATGGCTGCGGTGGATAGTATGTTGGCGGCGGAGGAGGCGGTGGTGATGAAAAATGAGAGTATGTTGGCGGCGGTGGTGATGGAGGAGAGTAACCTGTCGACGGCGGAGGAGATGGAGGAGAGTACCCTGTTGACGGCGGTGGAGATGGAGGAGAGTACCCTGTTGACGGCGGTGGAGATGGAGGAGAGTACCCTGTTGACGGCGGTGGAGATGGAGGAGAGTACCCTGTAGACGGTGGAGGCGGAGGAGAGTAACCTGTCGGAGATGGAGGAGAGTACCCTGTGCGCGGTGGAGGCGGAGGAGAGTACCCTGTAGACGGTGGAGATGGAGGAGAGTACTCTCTAGGTGGAGGCGGAGGAGGAGGTGGTGTAGGTGGAGTTATTGGAGGAGATGGAGCAACGATCGGAGGACCAGGATATGGTGACGGCGGAGACGGGCCTGTGAACGGTGGACTAGGAGAACCAGGCGGTGCATGAGAACCCGGTGATGGTGGAGTTGATGGAGGAGATGGAGCAACGATCGGAGGACCAGGATATGGTGACGGCGGAGACGGGCCTGTGAATGGTGGACTAGGAGAACCAGGCGGTGCATGAGAACCCGGTGATGGTGAAGTTGATTGAGGAGATGGAGCAATGATCGGAGGACTAGATGGTGAAATAGGGCCAGGAATTGGAGAGATCGGAGATGGAGGCACCACAATGGGAGGACTAGATGGCGAAATAGACGGTGAAGGAGGAGAACCATCAGGAGATGGTGTTGTCGGCGGTGACGGAACAACAATCGGAGGCCGTGGAGAAGAAGAACGGCCACATCCAAACGATCCACAATTCACCGGCGGCAGAGACAAGAAAGCCGCACATTGCCCTGGAGATCGCTGGGCAGGTCTCGCCGGCAAACAGTTACGCCGATCATCAAACCCAGGCAAACCGAGACATACCGGCGGTTCCCCGGTGAAGAAATTGTAGCTGAAAGTGAAGTTCTCTAGTCTCGGCAACTGACAAATACTTGCCGGAATCTGCCCGGAGAATCTATTATGCGCCACATTTAGCTGCTCCAGCGAAACCATCCCGCCAATACTCGCTGGTAACGGCCCAACCAGATCGTTGAAACTGAAATCAAACACGGTTACGTTTTTCAACCGTCCGATTTCCGACGGCAAACAAGAATTAAACCCATTGTTCATGAAGATGATCTCTTCCAGGTTTCTCATATCGCCTAAACTCGTCGGAATACAGCCGTGGAAGTGATTGTTCGCCACAACGATGACTGAAACCGGCGAATCTCCCAAATTATCCGGTAACTCGAACCGGAACCGGTTATGGTTAATGAAAATCGCATCTAGATCTTTGCTGAAGAGCTCTCTAGGTACAGGTCCTTCAAACTCGTTAAACCGTAGATCCAGAAACTTCAACGACGGTAACTGGAGGATGACGGCAGGGAATTTACCGGCGAACCGGTTATTGCTGAGATCAAGCTCAAAGAGAAGCTTAAGCCGGTTAAACCGATGCGGTACGGTTCCACAAAACCGGTTCGAATTAACATGGAACAAAGCGAGATCCGTTAACAAACCAAGCTCCTGAGGCAAATATCCAGCAATGTCGGCGTGATTGAGATCTATCCCGGCGACGGTACGGATCCGACGATTATCCGGCGCCGGAGAACAGAAAACTCCGGTGTAACTGCAGACATCAGAGCCGATCCAGTTGGTGGTGAAATTGTTTGGATCAGAGAGAATGGCTTGCTTCCAAGCTTGAAGAGCTATGTAAGCATTTCGGAGCCGTGGATTCTCGAAGACGAGAGATGGATCGACGACGACATTCTCGCCGCGGTCACCGAACTGGTCGCGGTAGTAGAGGAGCTGCCGCTGTCGGATTAGCCGGACTTCCTTGTCCGAGAGATCGCCAATGGAAGAGAGTGGAAGAGAGTGAGAGAGGCCAGTGAAGAAGAAGAAGAAGAAGGCAAAAAGAAGAAGGAGAAAGATGTAGATCTGAGCAGTCATCTCCATCTTTCTCTTCATTGCTCCACACAACAAGACATCTGAATGGAATGGCAGGTAATGGGAGATTTGAAGATGATGAAGGGTAAAATAGGAAACAAAGTGAGAAAATTTTCACTCAGTGAAGAAGTAATGTGAAGAGGGAATTATAAATGAGAGAGTGAGAGAGCTCTTTAGTCTTCACAGCTCAGCCCTACACGCATTATACTCTCTCCCTCTTTCACATTTTTCAAAAATCTCTATATTATGAATTTTATTTGGTAACTTATTACTGCTTATTATATTTACAAATAAAANTCAAAACAAAAGTTTGAAAAATATTTTACTAATTTTATAAAGAGTTTCACACGAAAATATTGATTTTTTAAGAGTTTGTACATTGGCCACAAAAACCATAGTTATTAATCGGTGCATATTAGAGTTATGTTTTCAAGATTATAAGTTTTTACGGGTTAACCCGAATAATATTTTAGTTCTTTGCAAAACGGGTTAAGTAGATAGATTAGTCCGGGTTAACAATTTTATATATAATCATTAGTTAGACATGTTTTAAAATTCAAATAAATTTATTTTAAAAAAAATTTCAAAACAATTTTTAACAAAAAGTTATCCCGCGCTATATAGTTATAGCGGATTGAATTCTATTTATTATTAATTGATGTGTGTCTATGAATTACATAACAAATTAATAAATAAATGTTAAATCGACTTTTTGTTACCTTTTTTGAAATGATCACATGATTGATTACTTACGTTACGAATTATACAATTATTTAAAGATTTGGTCAACACTAAGCTTGGATTAAAGACAAATTACTTTGCTCTAGGCACCAGGCAGTTAATTTTGTTTAGCATCACCCATCAACTATTCTAATACAGTAAAATTAGTACTTACGAATATTGGAAAACACTTATATCTAGTGATGTGTTTTGGATCCAATCTTGGTAAACACTTGTTACTAATTAGAAACAATTTATAACAATTAGGCCACACACAATTTATTTTATCAATAACAAAATTTTTAAATCAGTTATCATTATTCTAATCGAAACGAGTTGAATTATCAATTTTTTTATTTTTTTTTTGACATCTATCTTATCATTTTCTCTTTTGACATGATTTATTATTGTTGGTTAAGCCCATAAAATGAAATGTTGTTGGGCTTTGTTTTTTACAGTTATGTGTTGTGACTATGTTGAATGAATTAGTTGAAACTTTGAAAGTCACGTGCATTCATTTTCTTTTGAGGTGTCCCAAGTCATAAAAATAAGTTCAACAATTAACTGTACTTATGTCGGAATAGTCTTAAAACGACATGACCCACATGATATATCTATATCTATATCTATATATATATATAGTTTTAAATTTCCTATATATCGGATGATTGAAAATATAAAAACAATAGCGTAAAGAAACCATTGTTAAGCACTAGTCCAAAACTGTAATATCCGGAAAACTAGAAAGAAGCCAAAAGAATAAACTCTCCGAAGAAGAATATGGAAGAACACTTAGAGAATAGTTGAAAGACTTTTAGAAAGAATAAGAGAACTTATGAATAGAAATACACTTTTGTATTTCACTTGTTCTAACTTTTTCTACTTACTTGGCATGTTACAAATAAAAGAGGTGAGGAAGTAATTATAGCCTCCAAAAATGTCTTACAAATATCTAGATATTTCTACTATAACTTCTTTAGCTATATATTTTTAAAAATCTCTAGAGTTTTCTACAACAATTTCTAATTATTTAATCTTATAGAATTCTTTAGAAAAACTTATGGAAGTGAAAAACTTCTATAGTATTTCTAGAGAAACTCTAGAAGTTGAGCCTAATTTTGGGTTAATTTACTCTAATTAAGGATAATTCCATCATAAACCCAAAATTAAGTTTAACTTAAAATCAAGTTTAATTTCAATAAATAGTGTTATGTTTACCCTTGATGTTATTGCGACAGTATATATATAGTGTATTAATGTGTGATTCTACTTATATATTAGTAATTACACAATATTATGAAATGACTTTTTCAGTATGCTTCCTGATGTTTGTACAACAAAAAAAAATTGTCGATAAACAATAATCTCACTCCGTGATTTTTAATCGTCAAAGCTTCATTCTTTCATATATATAATTTTACATATCTAAAATAAGATGGAACATGAAACAATATTGTCAGGCACTATATTCATCCGTGGCCTTTTTTGTCCGTTTCCGTATAGAAAAGCAAAAACCCACAAACCAAGTGAGAAAAAATCCAACTTAATGAAGGTTAAAACCACGATTTCGCAAAAAAGCCCACCCGTATCTTGATTCCACGTACCGCGCGTATATGCATGTTGTTATAATTAAAAGTTTGTAACATTAACCACATATATATTTTTTTTTTTAAACCATAAACCACATATATAATATAATTAAAAATTACATACATGCACCAACGTATCCAATGTATATAAGACTATATATAGAGTAACGTTAAAGTTCTTTAACTAAAAAAAAACGTTAAAAGTATATTCACGAAACTAACCAACGAAGAAAGATGGCGGCTAGTAGTTCTTCGAGTTATGGGATTGAACAACTTCAAAAAGGATGTTACCATGAGTGGATGAGTTTACAAGCTAAATACATAGTTGATCTCAAAGAAGCAATCACGAGTAAAGACGATCGCAAACTCGGAGAGCTCGTTGGTGAAATCGTCAATAATTTCCAAAAGTACACCGAAAGACGATCAGAGCTCTCGCACAATAGCTCTTCAAGCTACTTTGCACCGTCGTGGAACTCTTCTCTAGAGAACAGTTTGCTATATATGGATGTCGTCCTTCATCTTTCATTAGAGTTATTTACGCTATGTGTGGATCCCAGACCGAAACCCAGCTTTCTCCGTATCTTCTCAAGATTGATGAAAACGGCGATGAAAACCATGGAGATGGTTCCATGAGTGAGCTTACTTCAACGCAACTCGGGCAAATCAATGAGTTACATATGAAGGTGCATGGTAGAGAAAGAGGATAGATATCGAAGAAAGCTGCGAATTTGCAAGAAGATGTTGCGGATATGCCTATTGCCGTCACGGCTTACGCCACGGATTTGGTGGAGGCTGGCGTGGCGGTGGAGGATTCTTTAGACAATCATGAAGAGTCTTTGGCGGTTTTAATGGCGGAAGCTGATAAGCTGAGGTTCGAGACTCTTGGTAAGATCGTGGAAGTTATGACCCCGGTTCAAGCGGCGGAGTTTTTGCTCGCCGGGAAAAGATTACACGTGTCGTTGCACGAGTGGGGAAGAGTTAGAGAAGAGCGTCGTTTTGGATGTGCACATGCGGATGATGAAGCCGCCGCAAGAAGCTGAGCCGGGAAATCAAACAGGTCAGCCACTTGTTGATGTGAGTGTGAGTTTTTAAGGTTTAATATACATAATCTCGTGTTGTATTTGTCTAAGTAGTGATGTGATCATGTTAAGTTGTCTATATGTGTAAGAGTGAGGTCGACGATTTCTTGATGCATAAGCTGTTGCTTTTGTCTTATATACCGAATAACAAAAGCTCCACACAGTCAAGAGACGATCTTTTCTTAATGGATATAAATAAATTGTGATAGTTTCACACCCTAAACAACATGATTAGTTGAGTTATTTTGTAACTATCGAAATCACTAAAATATTATTTTATACGTTTCATGCAAGATTTAAATTTGTTTTTTGGTTTTCTTTGCTAACTCGATTTTTGCGTGTGTTTATTTATTTATTTGCAAATTTATATGAAATTTATAGATGTAATGAGTATAGTGATTAACTCTAATTGTAAAAATTACAAGTTTAATAAATATTTTAGATCAATACATTTTATATTTGAAAAAATTCAGTAAAATACGTCAAACCCCTAAATTAAACTAGTGTAAATTGGGAATTAGTATTTTGTGGAAATTAGGTGTCTGGCAGTATTGTACAGTAGCTATATACATATTGCGTAAAAAAAATGGAGATATTTATGAATCAAACAAATCGAAGGTTCAAAAAGATGACATGTACACATCTTCAGAACGGAGTAAAAGGATTGCGTGGCAACTACATCAACTTGTTTCCGTCAGCGAGATCGAGAGTGCAAAAGGACGAACTCAAATTGATTTTTTATATCATATTCTACATTTCTACGTTTCTTATCAATTAGTATCATATTGTACAATTTTTTTTTTTTGACGGTATATTGTACAATTAATTATGAGCTGAAACACAAATCAATATTTACGAGTTTCTGATAATGTTTTGGTATTTTAAAGATCCTCGTTTCAAAAAAAAAAAATATCAGATCTTGTACATATCTTTAAAAAACGATTAATTTTTATTTTATTATTTATTAATACCGTAAATAAATCTCTATTTTTAATTAATACACTAAAATAGCATAGTTAAAACTTTATTTTTGTTCAAAATTATGTATTCAAAATACAAAAGAATATTTTTGTCGAATAAAAATACAGTTTTAAAAGTTAAAATATCAGTTTTTATGAAATTCAGTGAATACATACTTTTTTGTTTTACAAAAACATCATTTTGATATATTTCACACAGATTAAAAAAAACTTTTAATTATACATATATGATTATATTAAATATATCATTAATTAAATGATTATGACTTAAATTTAAAGAAAACAATGTTTGAGTAAAATATTAAATAGAAACTTTCTTTATAAAGTTACATTAATAATATCAAATAAAATTCTTTGTAAAACAAAAATCTAAAACAACATTTTTTGTGAAATGGACAAAGTATTATACAAATTTATATGCTGTTTTAATATATTTCTTGTTCTTATCATTTTAAAAGGTACATTATATACTTTCCTTTTAAAAGATACCACTATTATATTGTTATGCAATTTAAAAAAATTCTTTTTTAAAAAAGAAGACATATTCAGGTGGGCTTTAATGGGGCATGTGGGTTGTGCTGGTAAATTGGGTCACCAGATTCACCACTTGCAGATTCACCACTTGAAAATTTGAATTTTTTCGCTTTCAGTTTCTGTTTCTTTTTTCACCCACAAGTTACATTTTTATGTTCATCATTTATACTTTCCCTATGTTCCATTAAGATGGAAGATTTAGAAGAAAAAAAAATTGTTTCACAAACATAAATTTTTTAAGTTTTATATGCATTTTTAATCGGTTAATAATGATAAATTGTAAATTTCAAAAAAATTAATTGAAGTTATTGAAATGTTATTGGTTTAAAGTTATTAAAATTTGTTAATAACAAAAAATAATGTATTTAATAATCAAAATTAATTTATTTTTTTAATATGTATATTTTTTCTAAAACATCTATCTTAACGAAACAAAAGGAATAATAATCATCGCTGAAATCACGAGACCCAAAACCCCAAAAGTTGATAGTATTGCCTTATTTCATTTTTAAACGGAAAAAGAAAACGGATTAGACTGATTATCATTAAGCACATTCATACAAAAGCTCCAAAAGAAGTTACGAGTTGGTTATATCATCAATGATTCATCATTCAAATCAACATCATAAACATATATGCTTTGGAGTCACATGTAGAATCGAACATGCTTGGCCACATCAAGAAAAACACTTTTCTGTATCTGTGATTGTCAAATCAAATCTTGCAGATATAATAATTTCACACAAAGACAAACACTTCACATGGTTCCTGTCAATTTCTTTACCCACAAATAGTTAAAATTACAAAAACGTCACCATCTAAATTTCCCACCATTACAATCATCAAGAATCAACAAAACAAGAACATTCTTGTCTTCTTGGTTCTTAACCATTTTAGCAAATAAACGACAAACCAAAAACAGAAAAAAGTTTTACAGATAATAAAACCATTATCATATAACAAAAAGAGGGGGTTTTAAGGAGAAGAAAGCAAGTTTCTTTATTTGATTTCGTTGTTTTATACATATTAAAGATTTGATACGAAAATGTTTACAATTCTCCCATACAAGGTTAGTAAAAACATAACTCAAAGCCCGTATCTTATTCCTCTAACGATAACATAACATAACATATAAGGTTACACAATTCGATTCTGAATTGCACCAAACCTAAGCAGCTTTTTTTTTTTTAATTCAGATAACAAAACGCAAAACTTCCATAAGGAGAATCAAAACGTTTACATACCCTCATCTCATGATCTCTGGTTTTGTGGCCTATCATCTTCTATTCAGTGTCAGAAGGCAAGAAACAAACGGGTGGAGAATTCGCGATTACAGTCGCGATTTCATCAACCGCTGCAACAGCCACAGGCTCTGCTACTTCATCAGCTGTCAAATTCTGCAATTTGGGTTTCAACTCGTTGTTACAAAAGTCTTCATACTCAGTTTTATCTCCTCCTTTCTTCTTAACTTCAACAACAACCAACGATGGTGTCAATTCGAATATCTCTGCTGCAATCGTCAATGGACCTTTCACTCCTTGTCTTGAACCTTCGAGACTTACCCTACAATCCTTCTTCCTCACCGTAAAGCTCACAACTTTAGCAATCTCTTCCAACTTCGATATGATCTTCGAAACCGGAGCTCCAGAAACAAACCTAGAACCCTCACCATCATCGTCAAACAAACCCGATAAATCGAATCCTTGCGAGAACGATATAATATCGAAAGCATTCAAACTCGCGGGTCTAGGCAACGCCCCAACTCTCCTTCTAGGCTCGAAATACTCAAGTTCCGATTCAGAAACAACAGAAGACCGATCCGATTCCACGGATGCAGTTTCCAATTCATCATCATCATCATCAACATTGCAAAGCTTATCATCTTCCACATAGAATTTGATATGCTTAAACCCTTTCTTAAACCAAGAATTCTCCATAATCTCTTGGAAAGTAATCCGTTTCTCCGGATTCGTCACCAGAAGCCGAGACAATAACCTTGTAAGCTCCGAAGAAAACCATCTAGGACACCTAAATTCCCCTTTGTAAATCTTCTTATACATAGCCATAACATTCCGATCATGAAACGGGAGATAACCCGCCATTAACACGAACAAGATAACTCCACAAGACCAGATATCAACTTTCGCAGCATCGTAACCTTTCCTCGCTAAAACCTCCGGCGCAACGTAAGCCGGGGTACCACAAAACGTGTGGAAAAGCCCATCTTGTCGAATCTGATCAGAGACAGCGCTAAGTCCAAAATCAGAGACTTTGAGATTACCGTTTTCGTCCAAAAGCAGATTCTCCGGTTTCAGATCTCTGTGGTAAACGCCACGAGCGTGGCAGAAAGTGACGGCGGAGATCAATTGCTGGAAATATTTGCGAGCCACTTCTTCCTTGAGACGACCTTTAGCTACTTTGTTGAATAGCTCGCCTCCACGGACGTATTCCATCACGAAGTAGATCTTCGCTTTCGTCGCCATGACTTCGAAGAGCTGGACGATGTTCGGGTGTCGCACAAGGCGGAGAATCGAGATCTCGCGTTTGATGTGAGCGATTAAACCGCCTTTGAGTACTTTCTCCTTGTCGATTACTTTGATGGCGACGCTTTCGCCTGATTTCACGTTTCGTGCGAGATAAACCTTAGCGAAGGTTCCATGGCCGAGAAGCTTACCCATCTCGTATCTTCCGAGGATGAGAGCTTGTGGGCTGCTTCTCTCTTTCGGTAACGACGTTTCTCTGGTTAAATCCGCCATGGAAGACGAAACTGTTGACGGATTCTGGGTAAAATCTCAGTTTAGGTCTCAACGGAAGAGGACGAAGAGAGAAATTGGGAATCAATGATCTACGAAAAGGTGGAGAAATCGAGAATCTGGGCGAGTCGGACTCGCTTGGATTTCGAATTTCTCACCTGTTCATTCGTTGATTCTCTCTCGTTTGTGAATTTCGAGATGTTGTAGAGGAAGAAGACGAAGATGGTCTCTCTCTCTCTCTTTCTGTTTTTAGGGATTCACTAGAAATAGCATTTGCTCTGTTTTTATCGTCGCCGTATATATTAGGGAATATGCTTTGATGACGGTTCCTCTAATGACAAAATAAAATTGAGAGCGCAAAATTGGGAAATATAGTCACTTTTTTGGTTACAAAGCCTTGCGACATCGACTTGTATCTAATGTATATAGATTTGAATATCACTTTTGAAATTTAATTTTTAGATTTTTTTCTATTAATGATTTCTTAAGTAACCGTATCGTATGTATTAATCGATGTCGCAAGGCTTTGTAACCAAAAAAGTGATATTCAAATCTATTTGTTTCAGTTCAACGCAAAAATAAAAATCATAATTTGTTTCAATTATTTAAACAAAAAAACAAGACTAACAAGTTAAATAATATTTTCTAACCAAAGATGTTAGAAAAAAATCTCAACTTGCCATTCTAATTTATTCCATTTGAAGGTACGTATTAAACTCGACGAATGTATTATGTATTGTGTTTGGTCAAAAAAAAAAAAATGTATTATGTATTGTTGAAAAAAAGATGCGATGGTCATTTTCGAGTACGTAAGAGCATCATTTAAGTGAAGAAAATCAATTTTTAATCACCTCCTCAACGTTAATTATTACAACTTGAATTTATATATAAATCTAAAATTTCCGAGCTAACCGTATTTGTCATGCTTCTTATACACCAATTATACCACTTGTTTGTTACAAATACATAAAAACGAAAACATGTCATTATCATATATAGCGATGTTTTGCTATAAAGAATTATTAGAACCGTTTAATATCAAACAACAACGCAACAAAATTGTTGAGTGGTGAAATAAAATGGTCAAATAAATGAATTGATGTTGGATACTTGAATTATTATAGTGGTCCATCCAATTTCTTTTTTAAATAACACCATTATAAACGATTTTAAAATAAAACGCAAAAATAATTGGTTACTTTGTGAAAATTTTTTAGATTTTTAGGTATAAGTATAAATATTTGAATTTGTATTTACGAGTTCAACTTGTTAACTAATATATGTATGGAATGAACAATCGAATAATCGTAAATGACAAAAAAAATATTGAAACTTGATTAATCGTAGGGAAAGACAATTAGCAACAGCTAATCTGAGTGGGTCAAGTTGGTTGTCTCGAGACGAATCTAGATCGTAAATTTACCGATTTTACAAATAAATATCATATAGCATCGTCATCCACGTGGCGAAACGCTGACATCATTGTTATTGTTTTTGCGGCTGTTAATTCAAACGATGGTTACACGTGTCTGTTTCTCAGCGATTGCTTTAATTTACTTTTTTAAGTGGTCTCGAATTTTCAATCTGGTAAATGTTGGGCGCCACGTCATTTGATCGAATAGCGGTGAATTAATCACAGCCGTTGGATTGTCACATGAAACGTTTTGTCTTTACATAGACAACAACCCCAGAAATTACGGAATCCCAGCTTTAGTGTTAGTGTTCACAGAAATTAATAAGCGCGAAATTAGTAAGTGGCGAAATTATACGCCAAACTCCTTATCGAATTTCTAAATTAATTAAACTACGTAAATGGTTTAATTAATAAAATCTTAATTACTTTTATTTTTCAAAAACGAAAAGTCAATTCTTCTTGCAACGGTCGGTGGAGACGTAGGTCAAATGTACGTACTGGTCGGTCAAGAGTTTATTATAAGCAAGGGAAAATTTAAATATCATATGAAAATAAGGTAGATAGTCCATTTGGAACGATAATGATATTTTAGATAGATCTCCTTAAAATCTCTACTAATAAGTTAAGAAAACACAAGTGGTGATTGGTGAACAATATATTAGCTAAATATATAATGATGTAACAACGTAAACGAAAGAACTAATTTATTCCAACAAATAGACAGTTGAATTCCTAACCATTTGACCTCAAATGTTATCATTTGAGTACGGACGTCGATAATTGGTATTGTATATCACTCTCTTTGTCGAAAAATTGTTAGTTTACATTACGTCAGAAAAAGTTGTAAACTCCATAAGAAGTCTCAGTTGGGTTTGGGCTAGATTTTTTCATATACGAAGTTAGATACCTCATGGGCCTGTAAAGTAAGCCCATATCTAATTAGAGTTTTGTTTGAACATTTTCTTAAAAGCGTACTCGGCCTATATGAGTTGCTTCAATAAAAGAAATTGTCATGAGATGGCCATATTGTTTAGGGTGATTTTCCATCTATCAATTTAACTGCGATACATGGATTAAGATTCATCGGAATTACGTCGACGGAATACATGACCTCCGACAAATAGGGCTGGCAATTTGAGTGTTTACCCGCGGGACCCGCGGGTTTTGACCCGCTGCAGGGTGGGTGCGGGTCGAGAATTTTTAAATTGCCAAAAAGCGAGACAGGTGCGGATCGAGTGTTTTCAAATGCGGGGTAGGTGCGGGTCAGAATTTTTTTCCCGCGGGTCCCGCGGGTTACCCGCAAATGTTTTTTTAAATCAATAAATAATATTTATTTTATTTCTCATCTCTTTTATCTGTATGTCAAAAATTAAAAAAATTAATTTTATTTTCAAACACTTACTATTAAATGTCTCATCTCTTTCTCTTCTTCTTCAGTCGGCGACATTCTTTTTTTTTTTCCTGTAAATCGATCCTATTTCTCTTATATTTCTCTTCCCTTTCGTTTCTCTGTCTCATCTTTTTCGATTTTCTCTCTCATCTTTTCCGTCTCTCTCTCTCTCCAAATCCCTTTTTCGATCTCCTCTTTTTGTAAATCGATATCCTTCTTTATCTTCCTTATATCTCTCTCTCTCCGATTGTTCTTCAGCAAATCGCATGGCCTTCCGCGAAAGACGGATCGAGAAGAAGAGAGAGAATTTTTTTATTATTTTTTTTTTTTGTAATGTTGCGGGTTACCCGCCAGACCCGCTTGACTAATGCGGGGCGGGTGCGGGTTTACGATAAAGAGATTCGCGGGTCTAGCGGGTAGAACAAACAAAAAATCCGCACCCGCGGCGGGTCGGGTCAGGCGGGGCGGATCTGACCCGCTTGACAGGCCTATCGACAAAGTCTGAGATCTGGCGGCTCGACCCACATAATAGTTGTTTTTCGAAATTCGAGTTTATAAGTCGCTTCTCGGAACCTTTTGACAGGCTAACCAGAGTCCATCCATCCGAAACCGACAAAAGATACAATGCATTTGTACCAACCATAATGGCACAAAATCAAAACCCATATATACTGCACCAAAACAGTATTGATCACACATATGTACTCTTTCTGTTGTGGACTTGTTTGTATTCTACGGCGACGATTTTTGTATAAATCTATGGGCCTTGTTAAAAAGCCCATCATGGTTGGCTTAAGTTTCTAGTCGTTCAATCCAAGCTGAGAATCGACAGATGTCAACATCATAAGGTGAGTGCAATGTATATGTTAACAGCAGAACCAACTATTAAACCAGAGCAAATAAATTTTGTATTCTCATTAATTAGAAAATGTAAATGTACAAACGGTATTTATATACAAGTATTCTTATTGTATTATTTACAAGTACAAACTATATACAACTATAGCTAATACACCCCCCTCAAGCCTTTGGATTGGAACCATCGATTGGAAGGAAAAGGTTTGAGATAGACATGCGATTGAGAATAGAGTGTAAAGGTCTTGGATGTAGGGGCTTGGTCAGAATATCAGCATGTTGATTAGCACTAGAGACATGCATCAGATTCAAGAAACCATTCTTGATTTGATCCCTAACCGTGTGGCAATCTATTTCAACATGCTTTGTCCTCTCATGAAACACGGGATTCGTGACAATATGCATCGCATATTTGTTATCACAAAAGAGTTTGGCATTAGTGGTTACCGTGATCTTCAAATCTGTGAGAAGTTGTTGTACCCAGAGCAGTTCACAAGTGGCATGAGCCATGCTCTTGTATTCAGCTTCAGTGCTGCTACGGCTAACAACATCATGGTTCTTTGATTTCCAAGTGATGAGAGAGTCACCTAGATAGACGCAGTATCTAGTAATGGATCTTCTAGTGTCTGGGCAAGTAGCCCAATCTGCATCAACAAAGGCATTAAGACATATCTCTGATTTGGCTAAGTAGAATAAACCTTGTCCAGGATTGTTCTTGATATACTTCATGATTTTGTGAGCAGCTTGAAGATGTATATCAGTAGGAGCACACATGAACTAACTAAGACAATGGACATCAAAAGTGATATATGGCCGTGAGATGGTTAAGTACATGAGATGTCCTATGAGTGCTCTTTATGGAGTAGGATCAGGCAGAGCAGTTCCTGTTGTCTTGCTCAGCTTAAGAGTAGGATCCATCGGGACAATACTCGTTTACAGCCTAATAGACCTGCATCAGCCAAGAGATTCAGAGCATATATCCTTTGACAAACCGAGATACCTTCAGCATTTCTCGCAATCTCAAGGCCTAAGAAGAACTGCAATGCTCACAAGTCTTTGATTTTGAATTGAGAGTTGAGAACATTTTTGAGAGCCTTGACTTCACTATCATTGTTGCTTGCAATCATAATATCATCAACATACACTAAGACAACAATGAAATGTGAACCAGATTGTTTCACAAACAAAGTGTTATCAGCTGAAAATTGATCATAACCAGCAGAAGTCAAGACAGCAGAGAGACAATGATACCATTGCCTTGATGCTTGTTTCAAGCCATACAAGGACTTGTGTAGTATACACACATGATTAGGAGGTAATGTACCTGAAGTTGGTGTGTAACCCTGAGGTAAACTCATGTAAATTTCCTCATCAAGGTCACTATGCAATAATGCATTGGAGACATCCATTTGAGAAAGACTCCAACCAGTAGAAGCTGCCAAACTAAGGAGTAACTTGACATTTGCAAGTTTACCTACTGGTGAAAAAGTGTCAGTGAAGTCAACACCTTCTTGCTGTGTGAAACCTTTAGCCACCAGTCTGGCTTTGTATCTCTCAATGCTACCATCATCATTGTACTTAATGGTGTAGACCCATTTGCAGCCCACAACATTCTTTCCCGGAGGCAGAGATTCAACAGACCACGTCTTATTGATCTTCATAGCCTGAAATTCCTCATTCATTGCCTTATTGAAGTGGGGTAATAATATGGCTTGCTTAAAAGATGTTGGTTCTGTTTCAAGAAAGTAAGAGAAAACATAGGACTGATAGAGGAGTTTGAGCTGAGAATAGGAGAGAACAGACGATAAAGGATATATAGTAGAAGATGGAATGAAATGAGTATAAATTTTGGTGAAATTACAGTGGAAATAAGATAAGTAACCTGGAGTTTTGATTGTACGTTTTGGCCGAGTATTGAGAAGTTGAACCTGATCTGTGCATTGTGTGACAGTCTCGTGTGGTATAGATGTGGCATTAGAGTGTGATGCAGATGCATGAGATGATGGTGAAGATGAATGAGATGGTGAAAATGATAATGAATGTTGTGAGTGACTATCAAGAACATGAATAGCAGAATCTAAAACAGATGGAATCGGTAATGGCATAATTGTTTTAGAGAACAAATCAACTGATGGTTGACATGTAATATCTGTTTTAAAAGGAAAAACAGTTTCATGAAAAATCACATTACGAGACATAGAGACAATGTTGGAATCTAGATGTAAATCCTTATAGCCTTTATAACCTGAAGAATATCCTAGAAATACACATGGTTCAGCCCTAGGAGAAAACTTAGTTCTATCCTTAGACAATGTAGACACATAGCACAAACATCCAAATGATCTAAGAAGAGAGAATCTGGTGATTTCTTAGTGAGTATTTCATATGGAGATTGCTTTCCCATAAGTAAAGAAGGGGTTATATTAACCAGAAAGACAGCAGTGCAAATACAGTCACTCCAATAGAGCAATGGGATGTTGGATTGAAATAACAATGCTCTTGCAACATTTAATAAATGCTGATGTTTACGTTCCACTACAGAATTTTGTTGTGGTGTATATGCACAAGAATATTGATGAATCATGCCATGATCTTGAACAATTTTGGTAAATGCAAGTTCATGGGCATTGTCACTTCTAATTGATTTAATGACAGTAGCATACTGAGTCTTAACATGCTGAATGAAAGCTGCAAAAACTTTTGAAACATCACTTTTATTCTTTAGCAAGTAGATCTAAGTTACACGAGTGCAATCATCCACTAAAGTAAAGAAGTATTTGTAACCCTCTATAGACTCAACAGAAAAAGGACCCCAAATGTCTAAGTGAACAAGATCAAATGGTGATGGTGACAAATGATTGTGGGAAATAAAAGGTAAACGTTTCTGTTTAGTTAAAGGATATATAAGACAATGAATAGAAGAAGACAAACTAGACTTAGACAAAGGTAAAATACCAGAAAGATGTTGTAACTTGGTAGGTGAAGGATGTCCAAGGCATTGGTGCCAAAGATGTCCATCAACTGACAAGGATCCTTCAGAAGTTGGTAGAGGGAAGTGTGACACCAGTCTCTAGGATATAGAGATCGTGTATAAGAGTTCCCCTACCAATCGTCAAGGCCTGAATAGATGCCTGAATCAAACAATGATCATTATAGAAATGGGCAGAACAATGATTGTCTTTAAGTAATCGACTAACACTAATGAGATTAAACCTAAATGATGGAACATGCATCACATTATGCAAGACAAGAGATGAAGAAATATGAATTGTGCATGTGTGAGTGATTGGTTCTCTAATGCCATTTGGTTGAGAGACCGTAACACCAGTCACCGATGAGGTTCCACTAAACATTGATAAGTCAGAACACACATGTGTAGTTGCTCCAGTGTCAATTATCCAAGCACCACTAGGGAGTGTGTTGGAAAGAGAGGATAAACACTGGTGTTTGAATGTGAGGCAGTTATTTTCAAAACGAAGGGAAGAAGAAGGAAATAAAACTGTACCTGATGTAGATGAAGAAGCCATATGACCATTCTCAGTTATTGAAGCAAGAGGAACCGTAGGCTCTGAAGATCTCACATGAGTATGAAGTTGTTGTATAAGAGTCTGAACTTGATTCTGGTCCATCTGACTGAAGTCAAGATTCACAGCATTAGTTGTTGGTGGAGGCATATAGAGCTGAGATCCGGTCATGACATTAGCCACTGCATTAGACTTCTGCATTTGTTGTTGTGGAAACTGGAACTGAGTCTGTGACTGTGGAGAAAATCGAGAAGTGAAATTATTTTGTCCTCTTGGAACAAAACCAGTTGGAGCAGTTCCTCTAAAATGACCAGTTCCGGATGAGGTGTTGAACTTATGACCAGGAGGATATCCATGGATCTTGAAACACTTATGAACAATGTGACCAAGTTGACCACAGTAAGTGCATAAAGGTCTTTGTTTGGAACGATAATTGTTGTTATTCACAGCAAAAGCATATTGTTCATTCTGATCATTGTAGAGTTGAGATTCACATGGAGCAGAACTTTGGAAAACAACATTATCAGGCTTGGAACTTGGCTTAATTGACTTCTGCCTTTCGTCTTGTGTAAGCATGTTGAAAACCTCTTCAATGGAAGGAATCAGTTTCAACATGAGGATGTGTCTTCTGCTTGATTCATATGCTTCATTCAAGCCCATCAAGAACTTAGTCACACGACTACGTTGATGCAATGTTTCCCAAAGACCAGCTGCATTGCACTCGCATTTTCCACAAGTGCATACCGGAAGCTCCACATAATTCTTGTATTCCTCCCATTAAGTAATAAGCTATGTATAATAGGTGCTTATATCCATAGAACCTTGTTGGATACTACTCAATCTTTGTTCAATTTCATATACTCTAGGTGCATCGTTCTGCTTAAACCTAGACAAGAGATTCTTCCAAATCTGTTCAGCAGTAGATAGAAAGAGAAGACTCTGACTAATCTTCTTCGAAACTGAGTTCATAATCCAAGTTGCTACCATATTGTTACAACGGGACCAAGAACCAGCATCTCTATGAGAATCAGGGGGTTTCAGAATGGTACCGTCGATGAAACCGACTTTGTTTCGGACGTTGAGAGCCATGCGAATAGATCGACGCCAATAGTGGAATTATGCACCAGTCGTGAGTCGATCAGAGACCAGAACAAGGCCTGCGTGATCCGAACTGTGCAAGAAATAAGGATTTTCATACTGATCCAAGTATTAAGGTTGGTACAAAGCTGGATTTGCTTCAGGCGGTGCCATCGCAACTAGAAGATGAAGTTACGACGAAGAAGAATATAAGATTGTACCGAGAGAGATGAATCAAAAGAAAAAGAAATCGTACAATCGAATGTCAAAGAAACGAAATAAAAAGTAGAAGATGAAGGAAACGATCTCAATCTTAAAAAAAACTAAGTCGCGCGATGAAATCTAAGATCAAGGGATGGTAAGAAGCACTCATTGAAGTTCGATTCGAAGATCGAAGAAACTCAATGAAACTCAATCACCATGGAAATGAAAAAAAGTTGGTTAGCGGAAGAGAGATAATCTATTTTGTCTCTGATACCATATTAAACCAGAGCAAATAAATTGTGTATTCTCATTAATTAGAAAATATAATTGTACAAACGGTATTTATATACAAATATTCCTACTGTATTATTTACAAGTATAAATTATATACAAGTATAGCTAATAACAACCACTGTCTTAAACAAAAAACAAAAAAAATTATGACAGACAGATAGGCTAAGAGGTCGCTGAGTTTTGACTAGAATAAGTTTGTAGCTTTGACCAGCCCATCTTCTTCCACCGACTGCCAACGCACCCGTCAATCCTTTCTATCTCTTATAGTAATAGTATTTATATGATGAATTCAAAAACTATCTCATTTCATTTTTCTTTTTCTACTCGTAGTATATATATATATATATATATATATATATTGTTTAAAACTTGATGGTTGAATCTAGACGCCAGTTACCAGAATTTATAGTTCAATAGTTTGTATTAGTGTTGTTGTAATGCTGTAATTCAAGTTTTAATATAATCCAATTGTGATTGTAATTTATGGATAATAAGAAAAATCCAGATTACAAATCGTTAATTCAATTTTTTTTTGGCGAACTGTATTTCATTATGTGGCATATGTTAAACATTATATGTTGTATCATGGTATAGGTATACCATAAGCGTTTAAAAAAAATAATTTGTACTTTTTGATACTATGATCTTATGATAAATGTTCTATAATAAATGTTTAAAATTAGTTTGATATTCGAAAACTGTTCATTTCTTCAGCCATAATAGAGGACTTAAATAGCTATAAAAAATTGATTTAAATTTTAGTTTAAGAATTAGTATGGTTTTGATCTATGAGATTCTTCGAGGTTATTGAAAAAAACTAAGAACTTTAATTACTTTGATGTATATACACTGATAATTAAATTTTAAAATAATATAAAATGTGTACTTAAATATATGAATTAAGCGAGGTTAACAGAGAAATAAAATTTCAGATATAGAAAAAGCTGTAAAACTAATGGAGACAGACAATAATCTGGTTGGGATGCTTGAAGAAATGGCAAGTATATATGCTCGAAGAGGTTAACTGTTAATTTTTCTTCTTCTTTTCTTTTTTGCCACCGGTAAGCTGTATTTTCCATTTCATTCGAGCCCAACTGTTATTCTCTTTCTCTTTTATACTTAACTTTGCCTCTCATTTTCTTGTTATCGTATTTTTCGTTAGATTACATATAGTCAATGTTATGCAAATTATTAGTTATTCCTTCTCTACTTTGGCTCGAGAACCTCGTCACATGGTGCACGTTATCGTGCTTTTCGCATACCACAAGAGTTCTAAACGTATATAACTACGATCCTACAAAAGAAAAACTAATAATAATCAACTCTATATAATATATGTTTTTTTTGAGAAAATATATAAAAATATGTTAATATCCACTAAAAACAGCCCAAAAGCTTATCGACTGAGACCGCTTTTGCTCCGATTCATTTTTCTATACACTAGTGTCGTATAACAGAAACGTGAGAGAAAAAAAAAAAATCCGTACAATGAGACAACAGAGATATAAAATAGAATAAAAACATTATTATTTTTTTGAATAGAAAGTTAGATATCTGTATTTTTTTTTTTGTTTCATTAAAATAGTGCAATGAATAAACATCAATTAATTCTATAAAAAGATACAATTGGTATAAAATTACAAAATCGCACAATTATCTCACTATTTTGCAAGGTTCATTCACGTTAGAGTAACCTATAAATCTTAACAACTTAGTATAATGAAATCTGAAGCTACAAAACCGAGTGTATATGAGCATTTAAACTGGTTGCTGCGATTGGATAATACGTATATTAACATTTGAATTATTGTGCCTCAAGATAAATACACAAATATGCAATGTAAATCCATACCGCCAAAAGCATGTATGTCCCATGCATAATTGAACAAAAAGAAAATTATATTAATATTTTTTTGTTGTCTTCTGCAAATGCTAGTACTGCTATCATTATCATCATTGATTTTTATATTGATGTTTCCAGAAAAAAATAAATAAACAAAATATAAAGAAAAAACAAACACAATAAGTAAAGCTACACTATTAGGTCATAATTAAAGACATTTCAAGTCTAAAATTTAGTTATAAAATAAAAAAATAAAAAAATAAAAAGCTAAGACCAAAGAAACATAAATGCCTTTTACTTTCATCAATGTCAAAAAAGAAGTTTTCCCACCAAATGGTCAAACTTGGATCTTTGACAAATTTGTTCCAATTCATCATGGTCCAACTTTTTTATTTAAACCTTACGTTGTTTTGTTTACTTCTCTTAAATCTATTTGTACCTGTTGTCAAAGAAAAAAAAACTATATGTACTTGTACATGTTTTTGACCAAAAATGTGGAATTGTATATAAAATTCTGGAATAACTTTTAACTTTTGATTCTTTTTTGGTATGAAAAGCAAAGATTGTAAAGAATGTGCTTAAGACTACTAGACCAGCTTCAAAGACAATAAAATCTCAGCAAGTCTGAAGAGCATAAGCATAGTTTTCTAAAGGATATTAGATTTCTTAAAAATATTAAAAATTTACGGGAGGGTGATGAAATTATTATTTTTTGTCACGAAATAACGAAATAGTCGATTACAATTTAAAATCATGTAAAAAGCATATAACTGATGTCAAATTAACACAATTGTTTTATCGTTACAATCACTTTTTTTTTTTGTAACTACATTCACTTTATTAAGTGCTAAACCAAGATACAGAAAATATTCAGTGTAATCATAATTATGAATACGAGACATTGACAATTCTAGCATCTAACATTTTTATTAGATACCTGAAATACCAATTTAGACCTTAACCTAACGATTTGAGAAGATGAGCCCATCAAGGATTCAAATTTGACCGACAGGCAACATTGATGCCTTTTGATCACGAAATTTCCTATAGAGAAGAGTCCTTGTCTGCGTAATTAGAGAGCAAACTCGAGGATGTTTCCGTAAATTTAGCTTCACAAACAAAAATTAATTAAAAAAAAAAATACGAAAGAAGATGGCGAAGAAAACGGAAAGTAGAGAGAGAGAGAGAGAGATAAAAAGAGATAGAGCGAGAAAGAGAGCTGGATTCACATGGGCTTGTTCTTTCTCTCTCCTTTTTCTCATCTTGCGGCTTCTCTCTTTCTCTCTCTCTCCACCATGATCATTACCAACCAAACTGATTGAAACCCATATCTTCTCTCTCTCTCTTCTTTTCATTCTCTTCTCTGTGTCTCTAACGCCATGGCTGACGATAAGGTAAGCTACTTGTTTCCTTTTCTCTGTCTTTCAGGGAAGATCCTGTTTTTGTTTTCGTTTTTCCACATTTCACCCTTCAATTAGTGGTCTTTGAGTAAACAGCTTTGGTCGGAGAGTCTTGTTCTTATAGAAGTTTTTGGGATAAAAAAAAATTCTAGCTAGTGCTCTTGAAGCTGAAGGGTTTTGAGTTCTGGGTTTGTCGAAATTTTTTCTCTTTTTGAGTTACCTTGAGATCTCTGAGCTCTAGGCATAGCTGCTTAAGAGTTTTGGGTTCTGAGAAAAAAGGTTTGTTCTTTGGACGACCTGACTATTCTTTAGCTTTTACTTGAAGAGAGAAAAAAAGCTGATTAGTATCTCCTGTGACTTTTCAATTTCATAAATCAGTACAGTCTAGGGTTTTGTGAATTAGCTCCGTTGGGACGATCCATGGCTATCGATCTCGATCTGTGATTAATCCACAGTTTGTACTCTAGTTGCTAGATCCAGAATTGAGCATAGATTCATTCTTGTTTTTATCTAATATATGCTTTTTTTTGTTTGTGTACCTTTCTTCTCGCGTGACAAATGTATATATTTTTTCTACTAAAAATCAGATTCACCCTGCGTAACGGCTATTTGTGTAACCACTTTTTTAGGATAAAGTCTCCTTCTTTAGCCTTTTGATTCTAAGACAAGCATTATGCTTTTAGCGTTTGATAATGGGGTTCTAAGTGGAATCAATGGTTTACTTGCGTTTTTGCTGACCTTAAAAGCTTGTCTCTTACAGGAGATGCCAGCTGCTGTAGTTGATGGACATGATCAAGTCACTGGTCACATAATCTCCACCACAATCGGAGGAAAAAATGGAGAACCAAAACAGGTATTTTCAGGCTTAACCAAATTGATGCTTCTCTGTTTATGCAAGATTTGATCCTAAACAACATTTTTCCTTTTCTTTTGCTAGACAATTAGTTACATGGCTGAGCGAGTTGTCGGTACAGGCTCGTTCGGAATAGTTTTCCAGGCAAAATGTTTGGAGACTGGAGAAACCGTAGCGATTAAGAAGGTTTTGCAAGACAGGAGATACAAGAACCGAGAACTTCAGTTAATGCGTGTGATGGATCATCCAAATGTGGTTTGTTTGAAGCATTGCTTCTTTTCAACCACAAGCAAAGACGAGCTTTTCCTCAATTTGGTCATGGAGTACGTCCCTGAGAGCTTGTATCGAGTTCTGAAACATTATAGCAGTGCAAACCAAAGAATGCCGCTTGTCTACGTTAAACTCTATATGTACCAGGTAACAACACATTTTCACATCTTCTGTTTACAAAATTGATGTTAATAAAATTATGCTTCCTGATATTAATTCCCTTTTATTATTACAGATCTTCCGAGGACTTGCCTACATTCACAATGTCGCTGGAGTTTGTCACAGAGATCTAAAGCCTCAAAATCTTCTGGTATGCGTTACATTCAAGATTCAACTCTTTGTTTTTTTCTTCTCTTGTTTCTTTCTTTGTTAATGTAACTCTTCTTGTCTCTTTCTACAGGTTGATCCTCTTACTCATCAAGTCAAGATCTGTGACTTTGGCAGTGCGAAACAGCTTGTAAGACTTCGGGACATATACTCTGTAGCGTTGTTGTTTCGTGTTATCATGTCATTTACTGATGAAATTTACTTTTTCTTCAGGTTAAAGGTGAAGCCAACATTTCTTACATATGTTCACGATTCTACCGTGCACCTGAACTCATATTTGGTGCCACGGAGTACACAACTTCTATTGATATCTGGTCTGCTGGTTGTGTTCTTGCTGAGCTTCTTCTTGGTCAGGTAAACCACATATTTACTAATCACCTTCTTTACTAACAACGTTAGGACTTGTCGTAATGATATCTTGTTCTTATGAGTGCAGCCGTTATTTCCTGGAGAAAATGCTGTGGATCAGCTCGTTGAAATTATCAAAGTAAGAATCTTGGACAATGATATTTTGCAAATCACATTCATTGGCAGACAAATCCTCATTGTATAAGGTTGTTGGAAACAGGTTCTTGGTACACCAACTCGAGAAGAAATCCGTTGTATGAATCCACATTACACAGATTTCAGGTTTCCGCAGATCAAGGCACATCCTTGGCACAAGGTTTGTGCTTTCCCCTTTTCCATCCATTCCTGTTTCAGTTTCTATTTCACGCATCACCATAATCGTATTTAATCAATCGTTTGTTTCATTTTGATTTAGATTTTTCACAAACGGATGCCTCCAGAAGCGATTGACTTTGCCTCGAGGCTTCTTCAATACTCTCCAAGTCTTAGATGCACAGCGGTGAGCATTGCTCTTGAAATTTCTTCTGTCTCTAAGAATCTAACTGAAATGCTAAATAGTATTTTGTTCCGCCAATTTCAGCTCGAAGCTTGTGCACATCCGTTCTTTGATGAACTCAGAGAACCAAATGCCCGTTTACCAAATGGACGGCCTTTCCCGCCTCTCTTCAACTTCAAACAAGAGGTAGCTGGAGCATCACCAGAGCTGGTCAACAAGTTGATTCCAGACCATATCAAGAGACAGTTGGGTCTAAGCTTCTTGAATCAATCTGGAACATAAAGGATCAAAAGACAAGAACTTTATATATATAATGTACCATTACTCGAGCCAGAAGGTAGTTGAAGACAATTTGGAGGACACAAATTCGAAGTTTTTCCTCCTCAAACTCGTTCTGTTCAGACAAGTTTGATGGTCAAAGCCAGCTTCTTCAACCGACTTCCCCAAATCTGCAAGAAAAGCTATTCAGATGTATCTTCTTCTTTCTCCTTTTTAAGTTTGGTAAAAAAACACAATCTCCTCTTTGCTTCTTTTCTTCTTTCTTTCTGCATCTGTAAATGAGTTTAGCCAGAGATTTTTATATAGTAAAGTTTGAGCAGAAGGTGAAGAATCTAGTCAAAGCGATATAATCGGTCTACCAGAAGAGGAAAGGCTGGAGTTTCTGCAGTTTAAGGGGTTGCTTTGTTTTTTTTTTTCCTCCTTTTGAATGTTCGTCTTCTTCTATCTATTTTGTTGTTATTACCAAATTTTATGAAATGGTTTGTTTATCACTCTCTTTCTTAAAATTGCAAATCTCAAGACTTTTAGTCTTTCTGCATAAAGAATCTCTCAATTCAGCTATGGTGTGTAATAGAGCACCAATAAAGTCAGCCTCAATTCAAATATGTCGTTTTAATTACTTATAATCGCATGAGTGGACATCAGATCCGTTGTAGTCTAGCTGGTTAGGATACTCGGCTCTCACCCGAGAGACCCGGGTTCGAGTCCCGGCAACGGAGTTTTTTTAATATATTTTTTACCTAAGTAAGGGTACCTATGTCATTAACCTATATACGAAGAAACCCTAATGCCTCTCATATAATTATCACTCTTCGCAGCCGACGCTATTCGTCTGCCACTCTTTTTTCTCATCTCCCTCGATTTTGAACCCCTAAATCCTGAGATGGTACCTTTCTCAATTTTTTTTTTAAAAATCTGTAGATTACTTCTTGCTTATGTTTCATTCGCAAGATTTGTTTTTTCGGGGTTTAATATTCTGTTTCACATGATGCAGGCGTCGGAGAAGAAGCTCTCGAACCCTATGAGGGATATTAAGGTTCAGAAGCTCGTTCTTAACATCTCTGTTGGTGAGAGTGGTGATCGTCTCACTCGTGCCTCCAAGGTTCGTTATTTGTTTTCCGAAAGTTGCGAGCAGTAGAAAAAAATTGAGACTTTACTTTTTAGCATCATTGAAATGGGTTAGGTCTTAGATACACTGAGGAATTGCAAATTGTTATGGACCCTTGAAAATTTTGTCCTTTTTAGTTTGTATCCCAATATAAATCGCGGGTTGTGGTAATTGTAGGTGTTGGAACAGCTCAGTGGGCAAACCCCTGTCTTCTCCAAGGGTATGTGAACATATTCAGGCAGAATCTCTTGTATGTTATGTATGTAAATTTAAGATTCTAGACTTTAATTAAAGTGTGGTCTAGATTGTAATATCTGTTTTGTGAAACAGCGAGGTACACTGTGAGGTCTTTTGGGATCAGGCGTAATGAAAAGATTGCTTGCCATGTCACCGTGAGAGGCGACAAGGCAATGCAGCTTCTTGAGAGTGGCTTGAAAGTGAAGGAATACGAGCTGTTGAGGAGGAACTTCAGTGACACTGGCTGCTTTGGATTCGGTATCCAGGAGCACATTGATCTTGGAATCAAGTAAGTATTTATATGGACATATAAGCTGATTTGGTCGAACAAATTTGATTATGAGCTCCTTTAAACAGAGCATTGTTCTCACCACTCTGCATTTGATTCTTAGGTACGATCCTTCTACCGGTATCTATGGAATGGACTTTTATGTGGTTCTTGAACGCCCGGGATACCGTGTGGCCCGTCGCCGTAGATGCAAGGCTCGTGTAGGGATCCAACATAGAGTTACGAAGGATGATGCCATGAAGTGGTTCCAAGTTAAGTATGAAGGTGTTATCCTCAACAAGTCTCAGAACATCACCGGTTGAAAAGCTTTTTTTTCATTTTGTTTTGTGGTGTTAGCTCTGTTTCAAGTTCTTACATTTACGATTCTGGATGATAAAGATTTCTTGTTGTGGTGACCTTTTTGACTTCAGCTGGTTTAGAATCCTTAAGTACCCTCAAGATAAGAACAATTTTTGGAGTTTATCGTTATCATTCTTAAACTCTCTCTGCTTTACAACTCCAATCCATTTCTATATCTCTGATTTGCATGTCACAGAGAATGTCGACTGAAAGTTAAAATCAGAATGATCTGAGTATCTCCAGAATCTCACTCTTCTTCAACTTTGAGTACCCTTTGATTCCTCTGTTCTTTGCAACTTCTTTGAGCTCTGCAAGTTTCATAGTTTCTATCAATGGAGGTTTTTCTTCCTTCTCTGTTTCTTCCAAAGCTTTATCTCTCTTTGTTATTGGAGGCTTACCTTTTGGACCTGACGTTGAAGGTCTAATAGGAGATCTCTTTGGTGGCTCCGACTTCACACCAGTATCTCCTACAGTTGCAGAGTTGATTGTACTATTAACTAGTTGCAAGAACATTGATTTGGGATTTAGACTTAGACACAGAATCGTTGATTACCCTCGGTTTTCTTTCTTGGTTTCTTAAGAACGTCAAGAATAGCTTTGCTCAGCGGCTCTCTCTCAGAAGACCCATTGCGGTTCTTCACCTCGGCTCCCCGAGATTCTCCTTTGGAGATCGAAGATTGAATCCGTCTGAAGAGAGAAATGATCTCCTCTTGCTTTGATTTACTCGGGCTTGAGCTCCGTTCACCAGACCGTTTCTTGCAACAAACAGACCATTTCTTGGATCTCCCCATTGAAGAAGAAGAAGCTTCCTCTTGAGGCCAGCTTCTTCTGTCGCCATTAAATTCTGTTCTTAAAAGGCTCTGACCAAAAATGCTTGGAGAAGGAGAATCTGCAATCTGTCTAAATTCAGTTAAGCTGCACAAAAAAAAAAAATGGTTTCCTCGGTCTCCTAATGTTTTCTCTTTAAGATAGCGATTACCTCGAACAGGAAGATGATTGGCTCTCAAGAATCCTTGTTTGATCATCGGGTAAACACAAGGAAAATGTAGAGCCAAGTCCATAGCTTTCATTCCTGATTTCCCCTAAAAATCTCAGATTTTTTGTTCCGAACGATGAATTGAATCGTAATCTTCTCTTGATTCTTCCTACGATTCTCTATTTGGCCTCATTTCCTCACACCACCAAAAAGACAAAAAAACAATCTCCAAAAAACCCAACCTTTATATGTTGGGTCCAGTTACAGCTCTACAGAAATTTGTGGACCATAAATAAATGGCTAAAAATTTCAAGTTTTTGGAACATCGCTCTCTAGTGGACATTTGCCTTTTTCACCTAAACTTTATCTGTGGGAAAAATTGATTTACTCAAGAGAAACTATTTTCTTACAGAAGCAATTATCTCTTATCAGCTTTCCCGCGCTTTCTCGTCTGATGAGCAGAGGGAGATAGAAATGGCGATGTTAGTGGCGAGTTTATCTTCGTCAAGCTTCTGTTTCTTTTCCTCTCCCCGCTTTCAATCTCGGAAGGAGATCGGAAGGGACGCTAGAGTTCGAAGAGATGTGATTTTGTGTAAAGCATCGCTGAGAACGGTGTCTGTCGAAGACAGAGATTATGCGGATTCGATTTCAACATTTGATCGAAGCTTTGCTGATGCGAATACTCGGTTACGTAGATTCTGCGAAGCAGGGAATCTGGAGAGTGCCGTGAAACTTCTTCGCGTATCTGGGAAGTGGGATATTGATCCGAGAACTCTGTGCTCTGTTCTTCAGCTCTGTGCGGATTCGAGATCTCTCAAGGATGGTAAAGAAGTTGATTCCTTTATCCGTGATAATCGGTTCGTGATAGATTCGAATTTGGGATCGAAACTCGCGCTTATGTACACGAATTGTGGGGATTTGAAAGAAGCGGGTCGAGTTTTCGATCAAGTCAGGATTGAGAAAACTTTGTTCTGGAATATCTTGATGAATGAGCTCGCAAAGTCTGGTGATTTTAGTGGGAGCATCGGATTGTTCAAGAAAATGCTCAGTTCGGGTGTCGAAATGGATAGCTATACCTTTTCTTGCATTTCCAAGAGCTTTTCGTCTTTAAGAAGTGTTAAGGGAGGAGAGCAGCTTCATGGTTATATTCTGAAATCAGGTTTTGGAGACTGCAACTCTGTGGCGAATTCTCTGGTGGCGTTTTATTTGAAGAACCAGAGAGTTGTAGGCGCACGCAAAGTGTTCGACGAAATGACTGAACGAGATGTCATATCCTGGAATTCTATGATTAATGGGTATGTATCAAACGGATTAGCTGAACAAGGGCTATCAGTTTTTGTGCGGATGTTGTTTTCCGGAATCGATATTGATTTGGCTACCATAGTTAGCGTTTTCGCAGGCTGTGTTGATTCCCGTCTACTCTCCTTAGGTAGAGCCGTCCACAGTATTGGACTGAAAGCTGGTTTGGATAGAGAAGACCGGTTTTGTAATACATTGCTTGATATGTATTCGAAATGCGGTGATCTAGACTCTGCTAAAGCTGTGTTTACGGAGATGAGTGATCGAACTGTTGTGTCGTACACTTCCATGATTGCTGGTTATGCTAGGGATGGTTTGGCTGGTGAAGCTGTGAAGCTGTTTACAGAAATGGAGGAGAAAGGTATTAGCCCTGATGTTTATACCGTCACTGCTGTTTTGAACTGTTGTGCCCGTAATCGGTTATTAGACGAAGGTAAGCGAGTCCATGAGTGGATGAAGGAAAACGAAATGGGATTTGATATCTTTCTATCGAATGCTCTGATGGATATGTATGCGAAATGTGGAAGCATGCAAGAGGCGGAGTTAGTGTTCTCTGAGATGCCTGTAAAAGATATTATCTCGTGGAACACCATTATTGGTGGGTACTCAAAGAACTGTTACGCCAATGAAGCTCTAAGCCTGTTCAATTTGCTGTTGGAAGAAAAGCAGTTTAATGCCGATGAGAGAACTGTGGCGTGTGTTCTTCCGGCCTGTGCAAGTGTTTCTGCTTTTGACAAAGGCAGAGAGATCCACGGTTACATCATGAGAAACGGGTACTTCTCAGATCGGCATGTTGCTAATTCGCTTGTAGACATGTATGCGAAATGTGGAGCGTTGGTACTCGCACGCTTGCTCTTTGATGAGGTTGCTTCCAAGGATCTTGTTTCTTGGACAGTGATGATAGCTGGATATGGGATGCATGGGATTGGAGCAGAATCAATCGCACTTTTCAACCAAATGAGAGACGCAGGTATCGAGCCTGACGAAATCTCCTTTGTCTCTCTATTGTATGCTTGTAGCCATTCAGGACTAGTGGATGAAGGATGGAGATTCTTTAACATCATGAGACACGAATGCAAGATCGAGCCAACGCTAGAACATTATGCTTGCATAGTTGACATGCTTGCAAGAACCGGAAACTTGTCAAAGGCTTATCGGTTCATCGAGAACATGCCAATTCGGCCAGATGCTACAATCTGGGGAGCGTTGCTTTGCGGATGCAGGATACATCATGATGTTAAGCTAGCTGAGAAAGTTGCAGAGAAAGTCTTTGAGCTTGAACCAGAGAACACAGGATATTATGTGCTCATGGCGAATATCTACGCAGAAGCAGAGAAATGGGAAGAAGTGAAAAGGCTAAGAAAGAGGATAGGTCGACGCGGATTGAGGAAGAATCCGGGATGTAGCTGGATAGAGATTAAGGGGAAAGTTAACATCTTTGTAGCTGGAAATAGTTCACACCCGGAAACCGAAAAGATTGAAGCTTTTCTGAGGAGGGTGAGAGCTAGAATGAGAGAAGAAGGGTATTCGCCGCTGACGAAATATGCATTGATCGATGCGGAAGAGATGGAAAAGGAAGAAGCTTTGTGTGGTCATAGTGAGAAATTAGCAATGGCGTTGGGGATTCTAAGCTCTGGACATGGAAAGATCATACGAGTTACTAAAAATCTAAGAGTGTGTGGAGATTGTCATGAGATGGCTAAGTTCATGTCTAAGCTCACCAGAACAGAGATTGTTCTAAGAGATTCAAACCGGTTTCACCATTTTAAGGATGGACATTGTACTTGCAGAGGTTTCTGGTGAAAAATTGAACAAAAAAGTAGTAAATGTGATGTCTGGGGTACTTACTTTTTGATATGTTAAACAAATTTTAAAGTTTAGATTCTGAAAAATGAGTTTACTATAACTATAGGCTATAGCTGGTCTACATTAATTTTGTATTTTATAGAAATACAAGTTCTGGAAAGAGCACAACAAAACCATAAAGACTCGATAACAGAGCAAAAAACAAAAATCAAAAGCTCAAGAACAGAGCAACAATAAGCGACGAAAAACAGAGACCAGGTGCTCTTTCATGTTTAATGTAACATGACTGATGCAGAACATAATCCAATCGATCCACTTTCTATCAAATCCTGGCCGAGTAAACAATTCATCCAAGATTCAACTATGTCATAAGCTTTCGACACATATATGTTTTTATTGCCATAATTAAGTGTAGTTTATTATTGATCATCATCCCTTCTTTTGATCATCTCTCAATACAATGGAAACACGTAAGAAATGATGGCATTCAATCTAGATAGACTTAGATACTCGGGGTGGTCCCATCTCCGGCGGCAGAATCCTGCTCGACCAACTTCTTCGCCGCTGCTGGCTGCAAAACCTCCATCTTCGTCTTCTTCCGAGCAAAAGACGCCTCCATGATGGCACGACAGTGACGCTTCCACCGCATGTTTTCCACAAACAAAAGCAGTTCCTCCTTATTGATGATGATCGAAGTCCTCTTCTTGTCCATGGAGATTCAACACAAAACCTTAAGACGGAGGAGAATAGAGAATGGATAGCGCAACGACACAGTTGTGGAAAAATGAAAGAGAGAATAGAAAATCACTATGGTTTATTTGGTTGCAGGGCCTATTATTTCTTTTTACGAGTTGCCCCATTAATAGATTTGAATTTTTGGGTTTTCATAGAATCATCAAGGTTCAAATCTTGATTAAAAGATCTGTTAGATGAATAATAAGGAAAGAAAAAAAAAACCTTTTATAAATAAGACTCTAATTCTAGGGGTTTCCCATTGATTAAGATGATGAAAAGGCCAATTACATCTACCAAGAAAAATTGGTAGTCTGCCATGTGAAGAAGATGCATAAAGGGGATAGCTGTGTGAATTCATACATCGAGTTCTTTATCGAGAGAATCTAAGTCTTTGAGACAGAGGGATGTTGGTGTGGCTTTCCTAAGTCTTCAACTTCATCGTTCAATTTATCTCTTTCTGCGCGTAACTCCTGAAAGAGTCAACGTTGCTATAGCCAATGCCAATAGGTAATCATAGTCTGACCCGGCTATAAACGTAAAGCTTGGAGCAGGAGCATCTGAGCTTTCTTCAGATTCTTCAGTGGCATCGATTGCTCCAGCAACTGCAGCTTCGACAGACTTTGACTTCTTTGGGAATGGTGTAAACCCTCTCTGTCTCAACTCCTGAACAATATCAGCTTTCTTCCTATTGTTCACTATGATTTCTCCACTAACAACTCCAAGAATAAACTTCACTTTGTTTTCTAGTTTCCGCATCTCAAGTTCCAGATTCTTCAGCATAATTTTCTATATATATCATCAGACAGTTAATGTTAGGCATAATTTCCTGTATATATCATCAGACATAGAAATGATGGCATTCAATCTTGATTTCAAACATTTATCAGAATGAATGGAGAGTAGAACACATGTTGAATTTAGTGTAGTATGTGGGCTATATTGTCAGTTAATAAACTGTCGTTGACCGAGATCATTATGGAGAATAGTTGTTTCTCATGTTTGATAGATTCATTATGGAGAATCAGCATTGGGAACCATCTAGAGAAGACGTTGTGTGTCTTTTCTTTTATGCAAAACTACAATTAAATAATCAATCAACATATTTAAGCCTACATGAGAAACATTGATTATGCGTTATTTTATTCATAGTCAATTACATATAAGATAATATTGTATTTTGCCCAGAACTCATTTTTACAAAATCTCAATCTTTCTCTTAAAAAGTAAAAATCTAAAAAACTTTGAGAACATATATAGTCAACAACAAAGCTAAAGATGAAGTGATCATTTTTTTATTTTTGTTTCTTCCATAAAAACTCAAACGTTTGATCAAAACCACTGACTCCATGGTGAAATTAGAGACGAATTGGATATAATTGGTCATGCAAAGCACTTTGCATTTGTATAGATTTCAAATGCCCAAGTTTTACAATTTTAGAACGATCTATTTGGTACGAGAGAAAAATACTTGAGCAAAAACAAAATAAAGCTACTAGATAAGGGATGCAAAACGTAACAAAAGAGATACTAAATTGGAAGCCTCTTCGAAACTATGTGTTATGTCTCTTTCTAAAATTTGCAAGATGAAGTTTATGTAGTAAAAAACGGTAGTCGGGACTCTAGGAGGCAATATAGTTTTAGAGAAAAAAAAAGTGAAATGCATACATTATTGGCGCTAATAGAGCGGAAAACAAATTAATACGAATGAAAAAGATAAAGAGTTTTTGTGGATTGAAGAATATTAGCTTGTCAAAATATTGTGTGGAAAGTAATGACATAGTAAAAGAGAAGTTAACGTGTATTAATGTTTTGTTTTTACTGATTTTTCATATATAATATTTTTTTATGATGTGTTGTCTTTTAAGAGCACAAAAATCTAATAAACCGTAAATATGTGATATTATAAAATGCAAAATAAGTTTAGATTATAAGCTCCTTTTGTTAACCACATAGATATTGATACTTATTTATATGTAGATACTAATAGATCAGGAGCTTGCTGAAATAAAAATATATATATAATAAAACTTTAAAACATATAAAAAAAAAAAATCTTGGCTTTGGACCTAGGGCAGTCGCCCCTCTCGCCATGGGTAAGAGCCGGGACTGGTTCCACGATTTCTGGGATACTGTAGCAGTTTGAGATGCAAAACTTGTAGCCATCACAAATGCTTATCTTGTCTGCGTCGCCAGCGAAATGAATCTTGTTAGATTCCAACATCCTGAGCACATCCCTAATGAGACAATGGGCTTCATCCTCAACTGCCACGTAATGTACCCTGGCTCCATTCGTCTCGTACGCGCGCGGTCGCATTATCTGTGGCTCTGGTTGTTCCCACATTGGTTGTTCCCACTCTTAGCAATGGCGTTGGGGATTCTAAGCTCTGGACATGGAAAGATCATACGAGTTACTAAAAATCTAAGAATGTGTGGAGATTGTCATGAGATGGCTAAGTTCATGTCTAAGCTCACCAGAACAGAGATTGTTCTAAGAGATTCAAATCGGTTTCACCATTTTAAGGATGGACATTGTACTTGCAGAGGTTTCTGGTGAAAAATTGAACAAAAAAGTAGTAAATGTGATGTCTGGGGTACTTACTTTTTGATATGTTAAACAAATTTTAAAGTTTAGATTCTGAAAAATGAGTTTACTATAACTATAGGCTATAGCTGGTCTACACTAGTTGTTGTTTGACTTTGATGGGGATCAAATGGCTGTTCATGTGCCTTTCTCTTTATAGGCTCAAGCAGAGGCTCGTTTACTTATGTTTTCTCATATGAATCTTTTATCTCCAGTTTTTTTGTTTGTCAACTGGGTATTTTATTGAAATTAAATTAAAACAAGTTCTGGAAAGGGCACAACAAAACCATAAAGGCTCGCTAACAGAGGGAAAACAAATAAAAGGCTCAAGAACAGAGCAACAATAAGCGACGAAAAACAGAGCCACACCAGACTCTACCGTCGACGGTCCTCTTCAATACGATTGTGAAGCCATGCTGGTCTTCCTATTGATAGATAATCCTCCTATTGATAGATAAGATTAGAAACGTCCTTCTCGTGTCGCACTTTTAGCTATATCACGCGAGCTATGGAGTTAGCTTGAGGCAGCAATACGTTAAATTTGCACCAAGGAAAGCTTGGTAGGAGATGATGTATACAGTAGGTCAAGATATATGCCCTGTATCGAGGCCATTTCTCTGGGTGCTTCAAAGCTTCAATAACAGAAACACAATCTGACCAAACCTCTATTTCCAGGATGTGAAGATCGCATAAGCTTTGAAGCATCCACAACATGCAGCGCAGCGCAGTTCCGGCCGTTAACTTGTTGAACATCGGTAGAAAAGCATCACAGGCATGATAAACTGCTGCAACTGTGTAATCTCTTGCAATCCAGGCTACACCACACATAAAAGATATCCATGAGGAACGTACATTGCATTTGATGATACCATTTGTCCACTTTCTTTCAACTGCTTGACTTCTGTTTGTCCTCTTGGACTGTGAATTCACTCTGCTTGGACCAGTTTGTTGCTTCTTCCATCGCAAGTGACACCAATGTGCTTAGATCCCCCCTGCTTACCAGCTATCAGATGAGCATTTCCATTCTTCCAAATACCCCATAGAATCCAAGGGATCGAATTCTTTAAGAGCTGAAGGTAATCAATATATGTTCAATCTACTAGGTCCAAGCAAAGCCCAAAGACTTACTTACCCGGAGTGGTCCCATCGCCGCTGGCTGCGAAACCTGCATCTTCGTTGCTCCATCGCCGCTCGCCGTCGGAATCTTCTTCTTCCGGGCAAAAGACGACTCAAGGGCGTCGAAGATGGCACGACGGAGACGCTCCCACCGCATGTCTTCCACGAACTGAAGCAGTTCCTCCTTATTCATGGTGATCTTGCCGCTCCCTGTCGACATACTCTTCTTGTCGGAGATTCAACAGGAAATTAGACGGAGAATATAGAAGACGACACAGAGAATAGATTAAAAACCCTAAGGTTGTTTGGTTGCAGGGCCTAATATATATCATCATTTTTACCAGTAGGCCCAAAAAAGCCCATTAATAAATCCTCCTCTGACATTGATATGTCTTTCCAGCAACTGGTTATCTCAACTCATGCTTCTGTAAGAAACTGAAAGCTTTGTATATTTTGATCGGAAAAATCTGGTGATTTTAGTGGGAGCATCGGATTGTTCACGAAAATGCTGAGCTCGGGTGTCTAAATGGATAGCTATACATTTTCTTGCATTTCCAAGAGCTTTTCTTCTTTGAGAAGTGTTAAGGGAGGAGAGCAGCTTCATGGTTTTATTCTGAGATCAGGTTTTTGAGACTGCAACTCCGTGGCGAATTCTCTGGTGGCGTTTAATTTGAAGAACCAGAGAGTTGAAAGCACACGCAAAGTGTTCGACGAAATGACTGAACGAGATGTCATATCTTGGAATTCCATGATTAATGGGTATGTATCAAACGGATTAACTAAACAAGAGCTATCAGTTTTCGTGCGGATGTTGTCTTCAGGAATCGATAGCTCACTTCCGGAAACTGAAAACATTGAAGCTTTTCTGAGGAGGGTAAGAGCTAGAATGAGAGAAGAAGGATATTCGCCGCTGACTAGATACGAATTGATCGATGCAGCTTTGTGCGAAATTAGCAATGGAGATTATTATGGAGAGATCATAAGAGTTACTAAGAATCTAAGAGTGTGTGGGAGATTGTCATGAGATGGCCAAGTTCGTGTCTAAGTTGACCAGAAGAGAGATTGTCCTAAGAGATTCAAACCGGTTTCATCATTTTAAGGATTGACTTTGTTCTTGCAGAGGTTTGTGGTGAAAATTGAAATGTCTCATGTATTATATTGTTCTTACCAGCCCGGTTTACGGTTGGACCGGTCCTGATGAAATTATTGAAATTGAAGCAATATAGAACATGAACAGGCTGGATCGTTGTTGAGCTATATTTCTTCATGATAGTATCATTGCTTCAAAGGGAAACATAACCACGTTATTTCAGTTGCACGATTTTATTATTTATTCAGTGTTCCTTCTATAGTTTTCCAATCATTTATATTTTGGTAAGAACCCAATGACAAGTTCAATTTTTGTTTTGATCAACTAAACCATGTTCAACCGCATGTGCAGTATTATATAAACACAAGTTACACAACTAATGAGGAGCCGTGTATGTTGATGAAATAATTGATAAGAATAATTCAATTCAATAATTATTACAAAATAATCCTTTAACACATACACTTAAAAGTACAACAAAATCTGAAAAGAAACCAAAGACTAATAGAGAAAAAATAAATAATAATACCCACTCAAATGTGAAATCAAAGTAAAATAGCACAAAAAAAAAGAAAAGAAGACTAACCCGGGATTAGTGCGGAGAACCGGTTCGGTTATTCTCCGAAAAAATCACTACCCTCTTCTTCATCCCGTAAGAACCCTAATCACTCTCAAAGATTACAAATTGTTTTGAATCAACCACACCATTTGGCGAGAAGGATCAAGAAGATGATTAAGAACACAAGCGAAGAGAGTCCAATGGCAACACCGAGCACAACCTTATTAGGACCGTGATGCTCCTCCTTCTTCTTCTCACTAGTATCATCTGCATTGTCGTAATCGTAATCGGAACTCGAATCTTCCTTCTGCGGCGGCGGAGACAAAGGCAAACCGTGTTTATCGCAAGGAGCAATACCCAATTTCATCTTCGACGACAAAACAGTGTGGTTGTAACAGAGATCACTGTTTCCGCCGATTTTGAACACTTCGAGCTTCTTGAGGAAGCTCGCATTGAAAGGAAGGACTCCATGGAAGGCATTGTTAGCGAGATTCAGGTGCTTGAGGTTCTTCATCTTGGAGATGAATCTCGGAACGGTGCCGTTTAGCTGGTTTCCGCTCAGATCTAAGTGGGTAAGGTCTGGAATCGACGAGATCGAATCGGGGATTGGACCTGATAGCTTGTTTGAAGCTAAAGAGAGGTTTTTGAGCGAAATTAGGTCGCCGATTCCGTCGGGTATCTCGCCAGAGATCGAATTTCGGGACAAATTTAGGGATTTGAGGTTGGAGAGTAGAGTAATCGAAGTGGGTATTGAGCCTTTGATCGAATTATCGGATAAATCGATGAATGTGAGATTCGAGTGGAAGGATTTAGGGATGTTTCCGGAGAGATTGGCGTGAGAGATCGTGAGGGAGACGATCTTGTGCATATTTCCGAGGATGACGTAGAGACCGGAGGTGGATACGGAGACGGAGGAGACGGTGAGGTCAGTGAGGTTAGCGAGACGAGCGAGGAAAACTCCAGAGAGGCCATTGCGGCGGCGGAGGAATGAATTGACGGCGGAGAAGGAGTGAAGTGAGTCAGGGAGACGCGGCGGAGGGGAGAGAGAAGGGCAGTTGAGGAAAGAGAGAGAGGTGAGAGATGGGGAGAGAGCTCTGATAGCTGTGGAGGAGATAGAGAGGTCGGAGGAGCAATTTGCGAAGGAGATGGAGGTGACGAGGCGGAATGGGGAGCCGGCGTCGCAGGTGACGACGGGGGTGGAGGATTTGGAGGGGCGGTGGTTGCAGGGATCTTTGACGGGGGGGATGTTGAGAGATTCGAGGGCTTTGAGCTGTTTTGGGTCTAATGGGGAAGAGGAGGTACGAGGGATGGGAGAGGTGCGAGGAACGGGAGAGATGGTCGGAGAAGGAGTTGGAGAGAGGGAAGGAGCGGCGAAGATAGTGGCTGAGAGGAGGAGGAGAAGGAGGAGTAACGGTAATGACGGTGACGGAGGTTTCATGGTGAAGAGAGAGAGAAGGAAATGTCAGAAAGTAATAGAGAAAGATGAAGAAGAAGCTGAGAAGAAGAGAAAGATTGGATTTTCAAAGATGGGTCATGTGACAGTTGGGGGACTTGAATAATTTTAGTCTTCTATTTTGGTTTAATTACGGTTTTGACCTTCCTCTATTCTTTTTCTTTCATGAATTATTTTTCTTCCATTAGTAAAACTATTATTTATGGATGGTTGTGTTTGTGCCGCTGTAAATACGTTAAATGTAATATGTGTTACCTTCTGAATTTTTTTGGACAAATGTGATGGAGAATCTGAAGAAAAAAAGAAAAGAGTGTTTGTGCCTTTGTAGTACATCAAAAGAATAAGAGAGGAACAAATTGTGTGGAATTTGCAGATTTTGTAGATTTTATAAGTTTTGAAAAAAAATAATTGTACAACTTATTTTAAAAGTCGTTTTGATTTTTTTCTTCAAAATGTTAAAAATTACTTTAGAAGTGTGATGGTGTTAATAAACTTTTAAGAATTCATTTTTCGACGTGTATGTTATTTTACTTAGTATTACATTTTCTCTGTTTCATTGTAACCATTCAAACTCTAACAAAAGAAAAGAAAGAGTATAAGGTATATATCCGTTTCCAAATGCCATTTCAGCGGATGGATGATTCATGCTCAGGAGTCAGGATTGGGATCGTGTAGTGTAGTTTAAGTCTATTGATATTACTTTTGTAAAAGAAAGTTCATCGATATTAGCATCAGTCCAGTCCTTATGCATTGAGTGGGGACAAGAAGAATATCGTAGGAATCATCTTTTCTTTTTCTTTGTAACCCCCATACATGATGATAAATAAAGTTCTTGTAAAAGTTTTGGTGCAGAACTCAGATTTAGGTGAAAAAACGAATATCATATATTTATATAGCATAGGCAGATTAATTAGAAAGCTAAAATCAACAAACTTTTGTTCTTACTCGTAGATAATGCATTACTAATTAAAGAGGTTTGGTGGCAACGAACTATTTAAAAACAACATATTAGTTGTATATTATAGAAAAATGAAAAAAAAATTGAAGAATTTTTTTTTAGGATTCAAATTAAATAATACATTAATATGGTCAGTTCTAAAAAAATACCACATTTTATGTTTTGTTTTCTAAAAAGAACTACCATTAGTGTCTTAAAATTTCAAAAACACCACAAAATTTAGTTTTCAAAAAGATTCTTAAAATTTTTAAGAGTCATAAATCATTCAGTAACCCTTACTAAATTTTTGGGTAAACAACCAATTCATACATAAACTACGGCGAATGATAAGAGATTAAATAGAACTCTAAAACCTCAAACATTTGGAGCCGTTCATCGTGATCATGGATCTTTGTGGAGCGGATAGCGTAGTCCGTTGTAGAATTATCTTTGTATAATTTTCATAATTTGTATTAGTGTTAAAAAAAAAAAATCTCAAACACATAAATACGACATTGTTTAGCTCTCGTTTAATTCATTTTAATTAAATTCTCAAAACAATGTCGTTTGCATTATGTCATTTTTTAATTTGTTAAGTTCAGGTCTGCGTCCTAGTTTTTGTAGATTCGAGAGGTCATAGTCTCCATGGGTCCGGAAGGAACCTTTAATCTATTCCCTTTACAAATACCTCTTCTTCCAAGTAGACTAGAACTAAGGATCTCATCTCTCAAACAAATCACTAGACCAAGAACTACTTAGTAAAAAAATATTGAGGACATTATGTCATTTTTTATAGATAAATCATAAATAACGTGACAACCGATTTAAGAAGTGTTTAACGGATTGATTATTGGCGTTTTGGTTAATGTTGATTCAAGTAATTCATGTAGGTTGTAGCTCAGTTAATCTAGTTTTTATATGAAGTGAACTCATGAGTTTATGCACATATCTTCACGATTGGCCAAAGTTCATGCATAAATATGTTGACAATTTAAACCTAGAATTTGTGGCATTTATAGTACTTTTTAAAAATAGTGGGTATTTGGAACTAAAATTTACTTTTGTGGTATTTTTGAGTATATGACTATTAATATTTTCGAAGTTTATTTTGAAATTTATTGAGTAGATCAATAACTATTATAGTCTAATGGTGGTGGTGACATCGCTATGTTATCACCCGAGTTTAAACCCGTAAAATGAATTATTTCTTGATTTTTTTTTTTTTGTTGAAATTTAATATTTATTAGACAACAAAGAAAAAACATGATCAAATGATCAATTGTTCGTCTCCTCGAAACAGAAGAACGATAGCATATTTGAACAAAACATTATTTAAAACAGAGCAATAGGAAAGCAGCAGAATACATTGAATACCCTTCCAGCTATTGGAATGAATATTTGGTTCTCCCTCCTTGATCTTCAACGCTGACAGACGTAGGCAGATATATTTGTCAATGTCATGAGTGAGAAGAATTGCTGGACGAGACGGTTGTTGGTGACGACGTCCATTTCTTTCACGCCAGATGCTGTAAATCGTTGTTTGTAGAGCTAAACGAGCCAAGTTGAAGTCAGTTCTGTTACCTCGCTTATTCATGACCGCACGAGTTGTAATAGACCAATCTGGGTTTGTTCTTCCTTGGAACAACTTCAGACAAAGCCAATTCCATATAGTGAATGAATACGGACATGCAAAGAATAAATGGTCCCGTGACTCATTCAGTTCCCCGCAAAACAGACAAGCTTGAATCTGACCCTATCGTTTCATTCTCTCTCCCGTAGACAGCTTGTCATGGAGAGCTAGCCAAGTGATAAAACCGTGACGAGGAGTGGCTAGAGGAAACCACACCACCTGACTCCACCAAATTGAGGGGCTGTGTTTCCTTATCTGCTCCCACGTAGCCTTACTACTGAAATGGTCTTTGTAAACGTCCGGACTATGTCGCCACAATACTACATCATCCCCGCTAGAGATACACGGAATTGGCGATGCTCGAATACGGCTCACCAAGTCTTGAAGATTCATAGCTCGACATCGTTGAATGGACCAAATGCCATCTCGGACCGCCTCTGATACCATTGCTTGTCGTTATATGCCCAGATTTCTGGTACCATTCTCGCCTGCAATACCAATAAGGCTGCCCATCTTGAGCCAGTTGTCATACCAGAAAAGCGTATTTTGTCCATTCCTGATTTCTGTACGCATAATTTTTGCCGCTAATGGACGTAGTTTTAGGAGTTTGTTCCAAATCCATGATCCTCGAGAAGTCACTTTGACGTCCCAAAAAGAAGAGTAACGTAGTAGATAGTGACGAGTCCAAGATACCCATAAGGAGCTTGGTCTTTCAAACAAACGCCAAATGAGTTTCAAGAAGAAGATCCGAGACGAGTCATGTAGTTTTCGGATACCCAATCCCCCTTCGTTCTTGGGTCTACACACATCCTCCCAGCATACTTTTGCCTTTGTACTGATGTTAGGTGATCCTGACCATAAAAAAGCTAAACACATGCTTTCTATTGTATCGAAGCATCCTTTTGGAAGACGAAATGCTGAGCACCAGAAGTTTGTTATGCTTGATATGACAGATTTTATTAGTTGTAATCTTCCCGCAAAAGAGAGAGACTTACTCGACCATGAATTCATACGCCCTTTGATTTTGTCGATTAATGGTTCGTAATCCAAACGATTCATGTTTTTTGTTGTAAGAGGCAATCCCAAATATTTGATCGGCAACTTCTCCAGAGGAAATCCAATGTTTTGGACAGCCTGTTCGAATGAGCTTAAAGTACGACCTGCCTTGAATAAAGAATATTTGGTGGCGTTAATCGCAAGGCCAGATTTGGTCTCGAAATTCAGCAGTACTTCCATTGTATCCCTTAGCGAATCCTCTTTCCCATCCATAAACACCAACATGTCATCCGCAAAACTTAAATGCGTGAGGTTTAAATCCCGACAGAACGGATGGTAGCCGATTCTCCCCTCATTTGCCGCCTTATTTAACTAAAGAGAGAAGACATTTATAGCAATTACAAATAGATAAGGCAAAAGAGAGCACCCTTGTCTTAAGCCACGCCCGCTAGTGAAGAAGTCTTCGAGATCTCCATTCACTAGAACAGAGAATGCTGTTGTTGATATACACGTTCTTATCCACATTATAAACATCTTCGGTAACCCCATTGCTTGAAGAGTTGGTTCAATAAAATCCCAACGAACTGTGTCAAACGCCTTAGCTATATCCAATTTTAGGGCGCAACGGGCATATATCGATTCCTTGTGGTAGTCTTTTACTAGATCTGTTGCTAGGAGAACATTTTCGAGTAGTAGACGGCCTTTGATAAAAGCGCTCTGATTTGGAACCATACCTTCCGGAAGTACATATTTTAGCCTTTTAGCAATGATTTTTGATATTACTTTGTAGATCAGATTGCAGCAAGCTATCGGCCGATAATCCCTAATCGTTTCTGCGTTCGTCTTCTTTGGAGCCAGACAAAGCATTGTTGCGTTAACTCCATTAGGCATAAAACCATAGATAAAGAATGACTGCACATCTACAACAAAATCTGCTCCAATTATGGGCCAAGCTGCCTCATAAAACTCAGCCGTAAACCCATATGGACCCGAAGTTTTATTCAAAGGCAATGATCGGAGTGCTAGTCTTATCTCAGTTTCTGTAACCTCACGCACTAACATGTCTGCTTCCTCAGCAGGACAACGATATGTGATGAGACTCTGGTCAACTGTGTAAGATGGTTGCTGATCTGCTCGTTTATGTAGGAACGTTTTTAAGTAATTAACAGCTTCACCTATAATTTCCTCAGAATCTGTTAACACATCCCCAACCTCGTTCACCAGATGCTTGATGAAGTTTTTAGATTTTCTTGTTTGCGTAGTCCTGTGGTAGAATTTGGTATTTTGATATCCGAATTTCAGCCACGTTATTCTTGATTTCTGACCAAAGAAACGTTCTTCGATTCCAGCCAAGTGGTTCCAAATTGCAGAAGCTTCTGATACAGCAACGACATTTTCCTGATTTGGATCGAGCATAGCCTGCGTTTGTTTTGCACATAAAGACTCAAATGCCGCTTTAGTTTTCCCTTGAATGTCTCCGTATCTGTCCTTGTTAAGGGCTCAAATATGTGCCTTAAGTGTCTTAAGTTTACGGTGAAAACGATGGAGAGCTGACCGAGAGTGATACAACGATGGACTTTCAGCCCATACTTGATCCAGCGTCTCTAGAAATCTCGGATGATCAACCAAGAAGTTAAAAAAATGAAAGTGTCTCCTCTTTTTTGAGATCTTGTTGTGCAGACGAACCAGGCATCGAGAGTGGTCTGATATGCCATTAGATTCAAAAGCTGCATATGATTGCGGGAAAGCTGTGCACCATGAGCTATTTACAAGCGCTCGATCAGGCTTTTTCCCGATCGGATCTGCTTCTCTTTGATTCCACCATGTGTATTTAGGACCCACAAACCCTAAATCTGTCAACTCGCAATGAGAAACCATAGCCTGGAACTCGTGCATGCCCTTTTGATCCCTCGAAGTTGCAATTCCTTTCGAGTGTTCCCCTGATCCTAGAATCTCATTAAAATCTCCTAAGACAATCCATGGAGTGTTTGCCGTGACAAAAAAAATCTTGAGTTTGCTGTAATTCATCCCAAAGTAACTCGCGCTCTCTGCGAAAGTTAGAGGCATAAACACAAGAGCACACGAAAGCCAATCCCGACGGAGTTGTAACCGAGATCGTAATTACTTGTGGGCTTTTAAAAAGTGGCGTGATCGTAACTTCATCAGACCAGACAAACCATATCCGCCCCAAGCGATGGTAGTCGTAGTTTGTTATAGCGTTCCATCCCGGGAAAACACTATCTATGATAGACGGACAATTTACTTCTTGAACACGAGTCTCAAGGAGACAACCAAAAGATGGATTCACTTGACGAATCCAAGATCTTACAGCGTTATGTTTGCGCATTTTGTTGAATCCGCGAGTATTCCACGCAAAAAGTGCGACATTTCATTAGTGCTTCCTTTCGGAAGCCTTCTTGGTTTGTTTTTGGGAGGAAATTTGCTTATCCTTTTTTTGTGTTGGTTGGTTTCTTAGCAGATTTTGCCTTGCTACGAGATCCTTGTTCAATTTTTGACCTTGTTTCTATGACAGGAATGTCTTCTTCTTCAGATGACACTTCTTCTTTTCCACCCTTGATAAGAATTTCTCCTTCCTCGTGCTCATCATCCTCCTCAGCAATATTTTCTAGTAACTTAAAACCAGTTGGAGAATGGAGTCCTATTTCCTTATCCTCCGAATCAGGTTTTTGTATCATTTTATCTTTTGCAGGGGAACGCTTACCAGACTTGACAACCGTCCAAGCTTCACCTTTATCCGTAGCCTCTATTTTTGTATCGCAATTTTCCTTAGCCTCTGATGTTTCATCCTCAATCCTCTGCTCTTGATTCACATCAGGCCTCAGCTTCCCCTCATTTAAACTCATTCCTTTCTCTGACTCCTTAGTTTGTTCTTCAGTGGCAATCTCTCCTGATTGCAGCGATGAAGATGAACCTTCCTCTTTTTGTTTTATTGGACTCTGTCGAACATGTTTATCCTTTTGTGCTGGCAGAATTATCGAACCCTTACGCATCTGAGAGTTGTGTCCCCAGATCTGACACAACGAACATCGAGATGGAAGCCACATGTAAGTGACTGGGATTGTAATCTCAGGTTCTGTTTGAAGGCATATTTTCTCAGGCGAAGGTTTTTCTAAGTTGACCACCACCATAACTCGAGCTATATCCAGAAGAATGCATCTCTCTGTATTGGGATGCAGTTTCTGGGCGTCCCCCACCAGATCCCCCAAAAACAACAATCCTTTATCTGAGAATAGATGGTCAGGCACTTGATGAAAGTCGACCCAAATCGGCATAGAGGAGAGATCCGGTTTCAAAATTGACGTACAAGGATTCCATTCTTGAACCACTAGAGGAACATCTGAGATATGCCAGAAGTGTCTTCGCAACACACGAGCTCTTGTTTGGCTATTTTCGATACGAAATAACACAGTTTTTGGGTTGAGAAACTGCGCATCAATCTTAGAGGATTTATCAGGAGTTCCCCAAATCCTGTTAACTGTGGCGTGAACCTTACCGATATGCAGATCATCTCCAATGAAATACCCTACGATGAAATTTGACCATAGCGGTTGCACATTGAGGAGGATATCCTCGGGTATCAGGGCCGAAGCCACACCGTTGATAACCTCCGAAGTTGGACGAGATGACTTTGGCAAAGCGGATTTGTCAGCGACGATGTCTGTCCAGGAGTCGCGGTTGGTCTGACTGGAACTTTTTGGAGAAGATACAGTCGAAGAGGTCGGCGGAACCGGCCCCCTAGACGGCGGCTCCATGGCGGGGGGACTTTTCTTTTTTGAAAACTTTATCGCACTTTTCCTTTAATTACGGATACTTTTAAACGTTGTTTCCTATATAATTTAAGTTTTTAATAAATCATTAGTTAACTCTCTTGAAATTTTAACAAAAAGATGTATGAATATATAAAAAAGGAGTTTCAATAATAGGAATACAACCCTATTTAGTTTCAATTATTTGTTTTTATATCAAGACGTTGTGATCTTAAAGTAGAGATATTAGAGCGTTTGATCTTCTCGACAAATATAGTTGCCCATAAGCTTTGATATAAGCTATGCTTTTAATGTATAATATAACACATGCTCTGATGCTCATGTTATAAATTCTCAATCAAACATATATACATAATACATACTGATTTTTATCAAAAAGCATATATGCATGCTGATGCAGTTATTATCGAGTTTACGTCCATATATTTTCCCGGCCGGTTTAGGCATTCGTGTTTGGTTCTCGTGCGAGGCAGAAGTAGCAATACATAACTTGCGCCTGAAGCAACCACGTGGGCTAGGTTTATGGGCCCATGAGACCCATATTTTAAGTTTCAATCCCATCAAATCAATTAACTTATATCAAACGAAATGATTAATGCAAACTCTTATAAGAAATTATGAATGCAAAAATCTATTCCCTCCGTTTCACAAAGAGGTGTCGTTTTAAGTTTTATTTTTGTTTCACAAAAAGTGTCGTTTTATATTTTATGTTTTCAATGCATAATTTTGAATAAAAATCTAGTTTAAACCTTATTGTTTTAGTGTATTAATTAGAGAGAGAAAAACTGTTTAGTGTATTAATAATGGGTAATATAAAACTTTTAATAGTTTTTTTAATATGTGTGAAATATGTCAAAATGACACTATTTGTGAAACAGAGGGAGTATTATATAAGAAGATATTTCTCTTTGTTGAAAAAAAATAAGAAGAAGTTATTTCTCTTATTGAATCCATTAATTAGACCTTAGAGCTAAATGGTCAAAACACTCCTTAACATTAAAATAGTTATTACATTTTTTTTGGTTGACTCAATTAATACATTTTTGTGAGAAATTAACTAAACACAACTAAATAAATTTACAATAAATGAATTATTAACACATTAAAATCTAGATTAAATTCTTACTAGCGTTTTCACAAACATTCAACTATGTTTACCCAAATTCAACAACACCCAATGTGTAACGTTGACAGAGATTATTATCTCACATTTTCTTTACTTGATTTTCAGTCTATTAAATTTACATCAAAATTACACACCTTAAAATATTTTAAAGGAAACAATTATCTTGAACTATATTTAGTAATATATTTAGTAATATCTCTAAAAATCTAACTTGTTTTTTTTTTTTCTCACTTTAACTAAGTCTCAACTTTGAAATTGATTTACTTATTTTTTCCCCCCGTATATTCATGTTTTTTTGTTTTGAACCTATATTCATGTTAGACAGGATATTTTTATATGAGAATTGATTAATTAAATTAAATGACACTAATGCTACCAACAAACTTAAACGTTAGATTTTTACTAACAAATTAATGGGTATAGTAAAAACACACATTAAATGTCTTTCTTTCTTCTCCTACCTTACAAATACGAGAAAGAACAAAGCAAACACCAAAACGCAAAAAGACTCACTTTTTTTTTTTTTACTAATTAATTAGTTTTTTTTCTTTCCAAGAAAATGGAGAATTTCGTCGACGAGAGTAGTTTTGTTCCTCTTAACCAAACCATCTTCACACGTGATCAAGAACAGATGAAAGAAGAAGATTTTCCATTCGAAGTAGTCGACCAGTCAAAACCCACAAGCTTTCTTCAAGATTTTCACCATCTTGATCATCATCATCAGTTTGATCATCATCATCATGGCTCTGCATCTTCAAATCCTTTGATCGGTATCCAAACGATGTCGTCTTGTATCAATAATGCTCCTTTCGAGCATTGCTCTTACCAAGAAAACGTGGTCGACTTTTATGAATCTAAGCCACATTTGATGAATCATCATTTCCAAGCTGCAGATAACCCATACTTCACTCGTAATCATCATCATCAAGATATTCATTCGGTCGATGAACATGATCCTATGGACTTGGAACAAAACAACATGATGATGATGAGGATGATCCCTTTTGATTACCCTCCTACAGAGATCATCAAGCCTATGAACTTCGTGATGCCAGATGAAGTTTCATGTGTTTCTGCAGATAATGATTGTTATAAAGCGTTGAGTTTCAACAAGACCAAACCTTTTCTGACAAGAAAGTTGTCTTCATCTTCATCGTCTTCATCATGGAAAGGAAAGAAAAAATCAACCTCAGTCAAAGGACAATGGACTGCTGAAGAAGACAGGTTCGTTATTAACATAAAGCTAAATAACAATATAGCATAATCAAGCTAGATTTTTGATGCTTATAGAGTCTCATTAATTAGCAACTCGTAGAATGGCAGAATGATTCCATGAGTTGCAAGGTTTTTTTTTATCTTTATGCAAGATTACTAACAAATATATCCGATTTTTAGTTTAATTATTCTGCCGTTCTATTCCAAAATTTTGAAATGTTATCAATCAAAATCATATGTTTTTGATATTAGGATATTGATTCAACTTGTGGAGAAATACGGATTGAGGAAATGGTCGCATATCGCTCAAGTGTTACCGGGAAGGATCGGGAAGCAATGTAGAGAGAGATGGCATAACCATTTGAGACCTGACATTAAGGTATTAGTAGCTAATCTTCATGTTATAAAGATTAAGGAAACTAAATATTAAATCATTTTGAGAGATTATTAATATGTTTGTTGCAGAAAGAAACATGGAGTGAAGAAGAAGACAAAGTGTTGATAGAATTTCACAAAGAGATTGGAAACAAATGGGCTGAGATTGCGAAAAGACTCCCCGGAAGAACAGAGAACTCGATCAAGAACCATTGGAACGCGACAAAACGAAGACAATTCTCTAAGAGGAAGTGTAGATCTAAGTATCCAAGACCTTCTCTGTTGCAGGATTACATAAAGAGCTTGGATTTGGGAGCTTTGTCGGCTTCCTCTGTTCCTGCAAGAGGTAGACGCAGAGAGAGTAACAAGAAGAAGGATGTTGTGGCGGTTGAGGAGAAGAAGAAGAAGGAAGAGGAGATTGACGGACGAGACAGGATTGTGCCTGAATGTGTGTTTACTGATGATTTTGGATTCAATGAGAAGCTGCTTGAGGAAGGATGTAGCATTGACTCTTTGCTTGATGACATTCCCCAGCCTGACATTGATGCTTTTGTTCATGGAATCTGATTTGTATTGCTTTTGATTTCAGTTTTGTTGTTTTTGGTTTTGGTTTTTTTGTATGAGACAGATTCCACCAGACCATTGAGCTAAAATAATTCAACTCGTAGAGTTTTGTTTCAATTGAAAAAACCAACAAAATACTGATTTGTTATTTTATGTGTTTGTGTTTATGTTTACACAATAGTCTATTTTCCTTCAAATGAAATCTGTAGTGTTTTAATCTTTTTTCCTTCAAAAATATCTAGATATTTACGAACGTGAAGGTGATATTTTAACATGTTAAAGTAACAGAACCTCAAACCTAACTTGTGCAACAAGAACATTACTTAATTTGTGGATCAAGCAACCATATGAGAAAACGTCTTCCACAAGAAAGAATTTTTTTACAAATTAAGCAATCAAAAACAGATCATTAATCCTTCAAAGGAATACATAACATCAACTCTTAGCAATCGATCAAAAGGCAGTTCTGTGAAAGTGAGGTCGTATCGGTTCTGGAGACAAAAGGATTGATACGAACCCAGACAAGAGAAAACACAGAAGCAAGCAAGATAGACCAGAGAACAACAATGGTGGGTGTTCTGTTCTGTCTTCCCATAAGACCTTTAAGGAAAGGATAAAGATGAAGAATGACCCAAAAGGCGAAGAAAACTTTCCCAAACAAAGGTCCCCAAGCTTCATAACCTTTGTTTAAAGCATCAGAGAATCCAGCAACGACTCCAACCAAGTTAACTATGAGAAGTGTTGTTGGAGGGATCAAGAGAGTTGTCCATTTGACAATGTAAAGCTCACCGAATTCTAAATCTTCTGCGGTTTTCGATGTGACTGTAAAATTTGTGTCGAGACCAGCGAGCATTTTGAGGAAACCTTGGAAAACGGCGAATAGATGAGCTGAGACACCTCCAATTACCCAGAATTGCTCGTTTCTCCATAAGTCTTCGATGCTCACTCCGCTCCATCGAAGCTCGAGGACGCTTGTTAAGATGATTGATATGAAGAGACCTAGAAACAGCATGCTTGCTAGGTTTGATAGCTGCAATAAAGAACAGCAACAAGATATATCAGTTAGATCGAAACCAATTGATAATTTTTTCCAAACCGAACTAGAAAGAAGTTCTATCTGAATTCGATAAATTGAAATAGCCGAAACTAAACCAAATACAGACTCCTAAATTTTAGTAGTTTGAAAAGTTACCGTTGGGATGATGAATTTTCCGGTGAGAAGGCAAATGGCAGGAAGAGTACAGTAAGCAACAAGGGGCAAGGAAGTGAAGGGATAAACAATGGTGTTTACATAAGCCATTCTCTGGAGCCACTTGAGGCGGCCTCCGCTGCAACCGTACCAGAGAGGACAATGCCGGCTAAGGAAGATCTCCACTGAGCCAAGAGCCCAACGCAGAACCTGGTGAAGCCTATCTGATAGATTGATAGGGGCAGATCCTTTAAAAGCCGGTCTTAATGGCATACAGTAAATCGACCTCCATCCGCGGCAATGCATCTTGAAACCCGTCAAAATATCCTCTGTGATTGATCCGTAAATCCATCCAATCTGCGAAAACAGAGTTAAAGATTATGAATTTATTCACAAGAGATAGTAAAGTTGAAAACTTTGATATTATAGTTAAGAAATTTGATTTTGAGAAAACATTTACTTCTTTTCCCCATTCGGTTTTCTCTTCATATCCGCAGCTAATGACATGAATAGCTTCTTTGATGAGCGTTGACGGGTTTACAGAGTCAGGAACCCCTCCATTCTCCATTAATGTAGACTCAATGAAAACCGCAGAGAGACCAAACGTTTTCTCAAAGCTTGTTTGTGAAATCAGCATCGATCTCTCGTACTCATCGTAGTTGTCTAGGTCACCGAGGTTAAAGATTGCAGCATCGAGTTCTTCACGCTTTGCGTCTTTGTAAATCTCGGAAGGATCTTGGGTTGGTTTTTTCTTGGTTGGACAGCAGCAACAAGACGAGGAAGAAGATTGCGGTAACATCCTTGGTTTAGAAGGAGGACTATATCCATATAGTGCTTGTCTTCTAAAGACACAACCGGTACCAACATAAACCGGACCTTGAATCCCATCAAGCCCTCTCATATTAACCTGAAATCATCAAATCAAAATCACAAGCAATCAGAGAAAGCCCAAGACATGCTTGAATATATGAGCAAATGAGTTTGAATTTTGCGGTAATTTACATCGAAGAAAACTATGTTTCGGTTAGCATATCGATCACTCTTGTCGATTCCATCAAATCTCTGTGGGAATTGAACATAGCAAACGTCTTGACCAACAATGGGATCCATTAAAAAGCACATTGCTTCACGCACGGCTTTGCTATTGTTGACGTAGTGATCACAATCAAGGTTAAGAATGAATGGAGCATTCGTTAAAACCGCAGAAACCCTCACCTACAAAGAACAAAATCATTAGGATTGTGTCACAACATTTAGTGTTAAGTTTTCAATTTAAAAAGAAAGAAAATTTGAACTTTTACCAATGCGTTCTCTGCCCCAGCCTTCTTGTGATGCTGATATCCAGGCCTCTTCTCTCTAGAGACGTAAACTAATCTTGGAAGTTCGTTTCCTTCAATGTCACGAGCACCACTATATCCAAGAAACACCTGCAAAAGAAGATCAAAAATTCAAAAGAAAACTCTCTTAAGACATGTTTGAATGGAAGACACAATCATAGGTAAAGAAAAGGCAGAGCCTTTCAGGTAAAATGTTTTAGATAGGAAACCTGAATCATCCCTGGATGGTCACGAGTATTGTTTCCGGGCCAAGAGGTTCCATCTTGCATTGTCCATCCTTCTTCTGGTGTCTTTTGAGCCTTGGCGACTAAAGCATTCATTCTGATTTTGAACTCTTCATAATCTCTCTATACAACAGAAGAAATTAGAGTTAAGTTTTTGATTTCAGTTTATCGGATAATGTCATTAATTGAGGATTTTAAAACTTTTGCTTACTTACTTTCATGGCTCTACGTTCTTTCACAAAAGAAGGTTGAACTTTGTCCCTCAAGTAATCGATTTTAAGCGAGAAGTAAAACTCGGGAGCTCGTGGCTCGATTGAGTACTTCTTGCAGAAAGGTACCCATTTCCTAGCAAAATCTGCTGTCTCAACCAAAGACTCAAACGAAAGCATCGCAGCACCATCATCAGATACATAGCAAGAGACTTTATCCACAGGATAATCCTGCGCGAGGATCGAAAGCACCGTGTTTGCAGTGATCAAAGGTGGCTCCTTCAATGGATCTACAGTACTAACAAAGAAATCTACGGCTGCAAGCTGCGATTGCTCGCCTTCTCTTTCAAATCTGCAAAGTTTTGACAATGATTTCATAAGACTTGAAGATTTGTACTACCGTGCAGAGGAAGCATAAAATGGTTCTGAAAGATTTGCACCTTGCGGATAAACGGTCGATGTAAGTTTCTCGGTTAATAGGAGACCATTTAGGGAACTGATCCAACACCCATGAAACAGCAAACCAGATCTCGCATATCACAGATGTTAGCCATAGACCATAAGCACTATCGACAGGATGCGTGATACGGTAGTTGAAAAACAGAGCCAAGATGATCAACCGCATGATGATAACGATTCTGTATGAAGTTATCTTTGTCCTCGGAATAGGAATCACAACAGAAAGCACGTCTGTAGCAGCAGCCTCTGTGTTCCTGAGGACAAAGTGGCATAGACCAACAATTACCTCAAAAGTCTCAAACTTTATAGATTTCACCAAAGCATAACAACATAACCGTTAAATTCGATTTGTGCGAGAATGTGCTTACGGTTGCATATCTTCCATGTGCTGTTGGGGAGGAATCTGAGCCTCATGTTCTTCAGCTTTTGTTGCCTTTGCATCTTTCTTCTTATTCTTCTTGTTCTTCTTGTCTTTCTTGTCTTTCCAGCTCTCAACTCTGTTCTTCCATATCGGGTTTCCATATTCATCATTCAGTTCTTCAACAACAAATCACAAATCCCCAAGTTAGTTAAAACTATTTCACCTCATCAAAAGTAAAAAGAAAAAAACTTTTGGGTTTGCTTCTTAGTTCTTACCACTTTCAATTGTGGAGACTGTACTTATATGTCTAGCATGAATTCCAGAATCCTGAAAAATCAAGAAAAGTTAATCATCAAATCCGTTTTGCAAATCTAATTAAGACATACAAAGCAACTAATCTTAGCACACACCTGAGGAGTGTTATTGATGTGTGTTCCAATAGTGGGTTGGTTTTTAGATGTCTTTGTCTCAACATCAGCAAGCACATTCTCTGAGAAAGAAACCAATAAAAACAAACACACAAATTGTAAATACCCTTCAACAAAAAATTGCAAATTTATGAAAACCCATTTGCAGAAATCTGATTTTACCATCGTAGGGATTGCCGCAACGCAAGCAGATTCTTCGACCTTCTTTGAATTCATACTCAAGACAAGCTTTGCAGATCGGGAAACTACACTCATGACACGCCACGAAGAACTCGCCGTTTGATTTTACTCCAATCTCCTCGCCGCAAGTGTTGCAGACCGGAGACCTAGACTCCATCATCTTCGATTCCCCTTGATTTGGGAAGAAGAGAGAGGTAGGACAAAGAAACCCTAATCAGGAATTGGGATTCGGTTGTGTTCTTGGGTAATGAGATTAAGAAGCCATGGAGGTGTTTTGTAAGAGGGCAAAAAAAAAGAGATGAGGTTTTTTGGTTTAAAAAAAAGTTTGGTGGATTGGTGGAAAATCGGAAGTTGAGAAGTTTCTTTCTTTCACCGAGAAAGCTGACGGCTAGCTAACACAAACACTCTGTTTCGTTGGCTAGAAGAAGATTTTGGAACTTTTTTGAAAATGATTTTGCGGGAAAGTGAAGGAAAGTTTCAGTTTAGTAGTGACACTGACACATAATGTTTGTCTCTAACCATCGGCAGATATTTGCTTGCCTCCTAAGCGTCACCATACTCTTTCTCCATCAAGTCAACATTTCAAATAT
>PKMM01023324.1:239030-262869 GCA_002933915.1 Eutrema heterophyllum | reverse complement strand
TCATATTTTAATAGTATAAACTATATTCTAAATCAGCGCGTCTGAACAAAATACAGTGTTTTCAATATATAAAATGTGAAATGAGGAATAAGAATTAATTTAATTGTTATTGATTCAAATATGTTTAATTTATAATTTTTAAATTTATAATAAATTTAATAAATGTTTGAATACATGTTTGGCAACAAATTCAATTTATTTAAAAAAATAAGGGATGTTTGGAATCAGATTTCAAAATTCTCATTTCTAATAGTATGCAAATCATGTTTTTTTTTTGTTTTGGTTGAAAAACACAAGTATGATTATTGATACAATATAACCTGAGGTTGTTTGGTATAATCTTTCTAAACACAGTCAGTTGATGTGTGGTCTTGTGGAGTGGCACTTTATGTTATGTTGGTCGGAGCTTATCCTTTCGAAGACCCTAAAGATCCTCGCAATTTCCGAAAAACTGTCCAGGTTTCTTTTTTTAAGATAAAATGAAATGAAATGAATTTTTTTTTTATTCGTATAATCACATAATCGTGTGTCATTTTTGAGTTTGGAATTGCAGAAAATAATGGCTGTGAAGTACAAGATTCCAGGATATGTTCACATATCTGAAGATTGCAGAAACTTGTTATCTCGTATATTTGTTGCTAATCCATTACAGGTAATTAAGTATATCTTTCTTTTTGTTTTTTTGCCACAAGTATATATTAAAATTATAAGTTTGATTATTTTAAACAAAACAAAAAAATATTGCCTTGTCATATACGTTAATTTATTTGTTTAAAAATACGTTTTTGTTACATCATTTATAAATTATAAATGCAAAGCTTAAATGATTTATATTGGCGGCTTTTGCATATAAATGACTATAAAGTCATTTATTTGAAGTTTCTAAAAAATTTAATATTTTTTTAACTTATTTAAGAAAGTAACACTTATTTAAGAAAGTAACACTTATTTAACATATGCACAGGGTATTGTTTACACGCTAAAAGACAAAATAAAATAAAATAATAACACTAATTTCATTTTAGTCCATGTACAGTACGGTGTGTACGCATATGCACGGGGTATTATTTACACGCTAAAAGACAAAATAAAATAAAATAATAAGTGTTAACTGGAAAGTTGAAATAAATGTCATGCAATTATGTCTTTATTTTTTCATTCCGTATATACTTTGTTTACGTGTATATAATTTGTAACTAATAATTTCTTGAATGTAAAAAAAAACATCATATATTATAAAGGTAAACGCAAAAGTAAAACACATTTTAATCCTTAATTTTAACTCGCTAATCAACTAATGCGTCTTATTTTTTTCGTTAATTATTATAGAGGAGTACGCTTAAAGAGATTAGGAGTCATGCATGGTTCCTAAAGAATTTGCCAAGAGAACTAAAGGAGTCGGCACAAGCAATCTATTACCAAAGGAATGTTAATGTTAATAGCTTTTCTCCTCAAAGAATAGAGGAGATTATGAAGATAGTTGGTGAGGCAAGAACCATTCCAAACCTTTCGCGCCCACTCGAATCGCTTGGACATGGTGAAAAAGATGATGCTGATGAAGAAGAAGAATATTTGGATGCTAATGATGAAGAATGTGATGATGAATTTGTGTAGAAGTAAAATTTATTGCACGTTGTCAAATTATGAACAGTACTTGTAGTTTTATTTTTGAATTTTAGTTTAATTTTGTTTGGTTTAGTGAACATAGTAGCAAGGTAAAATGAAATTTAGTTTGAATCTAGTAACAAATTGATTGGGTATTTGCCAAATTGCTAATGAGGCAATGAAAATTAAGTCTAACCAGTTACGTTTTTACACCTCTCAAGGCAAACATTACATAATAAATAAAATAAATGATGATAGTTATCAACAAATCAGAGTGGCGCAGCGGAAGCGTGGTGGGCCCATAACCCACAGGTCCCAGGATCGAAACCTGGCTCTGATAAAGTATTTACGTTTTTTGCTCTGTTGATAATTGGGTTGGATCGGGCCCAGATTACTAACTGTATTTTTCTTCCCAACTTTCATGCGTATGCGTTGGTTGATTATTGGGCCGGATGGGACCCAAATAATTCAATATTTGTTTTTCTACAGATCCTATATATTACAAAAAACCAAAACAAACAAAACACGAAAGAATATTCTCAATATCACTTCTTCCCACTCTCTTCCACAAGAAAAACGGCCTATGAACTAAGTAGTTCCTTATTTTTCATTCACGATCAATGTCTTAAAACACATGAACTACTTAAATATCTAAATTTATTACATGATTTTTTGAAATGTGATCGANATATATTTTAATAATTGGACCCTAAACGACGTTGTTTTGGTTATTATGTTACGAATTAACATAACACAAAACTACGTCGTTTTGATTTGGGGCAAAAATTAAAATTAGTGTTCATCATTTCCTTCTTCTTCGCATATAATTTTTATCAAAATATTAAAAAGAATACCATCAAAATATTAAAAAGAATACCAATGCGTTGTGAATAATAACACAAGAGTATAACATAACAACAACAAAAACATTAATTTAACATTCCAAAACAAAAATATTCTACTAGTACCTGTTACAAAGGATGGCCACTGATCCACCTTTGGAACATGATAAAGGTCTCGTTCGGTTTATACTCTGCCGTGTGTCCACCTCCCTATAATCAAAACGCTCAAAAAGATTAATAAACACTTTCATTGTAATGCTATGATGTAAAAATGTTAAGTTGAAACAAAAAGACTTGCTTTGATAGTAGCAAATGTCATCTTATTGGAATAAGTTCTCGTGTATCTGTCAAGAAAAGAAAGCAAGAATGATTTTTTAAGTGAGTTTGATTAGCTTGCGATACGATGAGAAAATGAATGAAAAAGAGAAACCTATAAAAAAAAATTTACCCAGCGATTTGATCGATCTTTTATCATCCAAGGTCTCCAGTCATCAATGATGGGGTAGTTTAGAGATTTCATCCAGGCTTGCGTCGCTTGGAAAGGCATCGTGATGTCATGATCACCACTGTTATGAGTTGACAAATTTTACAATCTCTTGAATCTTGTAGGTAAGAGTGGACAATCTAGTTTTCGGTTTTGTTTTCATTTTGTTTAATGTGGTTAATTTGGTTCGATCTCTACTTGTAGTTGTATAGGGAACAAAATTAAATTAAGCCTTAAAAGGTGATGCAGCGAAATGTTTGGATAAATTCCAAATATCTTTCAACAATATCTCAAATATCTTTTTTATTTAAGGGTTTTGAGTTTTCTTATAAGATAGTCTGCTGAAGTTTAGTGTTTTATTAAGTCGTCGTTTTTGATGAATTAATAAAAGAACTTTTGCAAACACTGAGAAAAGTATTTTTAAACCTTAGTTTTTTCAGTATTATGAGGAATCAATGGATCTCTAATATCAAAAAGTATTGTTAACTCAAACCTATAAATAAGAGATCGGTATCCGCTGATGCTGTTCTTCACATGATATGGTACGCTGCTTATAATGTCGCGATTGTATGGAATAGTCCAGTTACATCGCACCCAATGTCCTTTACTCCCCTGTAAATGTAATCATATATATAGATAGTCAATAATTTAGAATTTAGAAACTTTCTTTATATCATCACGTACACTTCGTCAATGATCTTTGAACCAAACTTGGCTATACCTTTTTAACATTAAGAGCTTCACGAACTCTCTCGTTGTTGGCCCAATATTCAATGAGATAATACAGATAATACTGCAAAAGCAAGCTTAATTATATATATTTCTTCGAAATATCATAAATCGTTACCACAGTAGAATAACTGGAAAACTAATTTCCACATTAATTGTCACCATATAATGTAGTTAGATGTTTTTCCCAACCCTTTTACATGGTCACTAGATGGAGGAAAGAGATATTACTTACATAGCAATCAGGAGATGTATTTTGTGTATTTTTCTTGTCATCGCAATCTGGTATTAATGTATGTTGCCAATTTATTTTGTTAGTGCACTGCAATATAAACAAAATAAAATAAAATTTGAATCAGTGATGATATTTAGTACCAATCAAAATAAAATAAAAAATTGACCAAATTTCAGAGTGTGTACCTTATGGTATTCTTCAACAAGTTTCTATTGGAGTGTATTAAAGCCAAGCCCAAACCAAAGCCCATGTCTATTAGGTTTTAATGGCAGTCGTCATCTTCTCCGTACTCTTGCAGGGCAAGGGCAAGGACTCTGCTTTTTGCTTGTCTTCTTGCACAAGTGTTTGTGACCGTTGCTTTGTGTGGATCAGGTTTTGGTCTTGATCCAAGATGGGTCTCGTATTGTCTCGGCCCAATAATGAGAGTTGTTGTTCTTTGGGCCTCCAAATCATACAGCCCACTTTGTCTGCAATGTCTGCATTTCTTGATGTCGTCGATTTGGCTAAGCGTGAGTCTTCATCTTTAATAGCCTCCCTCAAACTTTGTGTGGGTGGAAGATCCACACCAAGTTTGAATCTGAGATTCCTGAAAGCTTCAATGGGAAGGGATTTAGTAAAAATGTCAGCAAGCTGGTAATGGGAGGGAATGTGTTTCACCACAAGAGACCCAAGAGCTACTCTTTCTCGGACGTAATGATGATCAAGCTCAAAGTGTTTGGTTCGGGAGTGAAACGTCGGGTTTGCTGAGAGCATGACTGCAGATCGGTTGTCACACGGCAGCTCAGGAGTTGTGTTGATTGGTATTCCGAGATCCCTTAAGAGTGAGCTTATCCACTTTAGCTCCGAAGCCGCATCCAAGAGAGTTCTATACTCTGCTTCTGTAGAGCTTTTGAACACTGTAGCTTGTTTTCTCGAAGACCAGGATATGATGTTTGTCCCAAGAAAAGTACAAAATCCTCCAGTAGAGCGACGAGTGATTTTACATCCGGCCCAATCACTATCGCTATATGCTCTTAGAGTAAAATCAGTGTCTTTATTGAAGTTTATTCCCATAGTGACTGTCCCCTTTACATATCGAAGGATTCTCTTGAGCAGAGTGAAGTCAGATGTTGTTGGAGCGTGCATTTTCTGACATACATAATTCACTGCAAATTGTATGTCAGGCCGAGTAAGAGTTAAGTATTAAAGCTTACCGGCGAGACTTCGAAAGTATGTCGGGTTGGGGAAGCTTTCTTGTTGATTTGGCACTCTGTCAAGTTGTAAGGGAAGAGGAGTGGGCATTGGTTGACAGTCACTCATTCCAGCAACCGCTAAGAGATCCTTTGCATACTTCTGTTGAGAAAGGAACAAACCACCGACATGAAACTGAGCCTGAATTCCTAAAAAGTAATGAAGTTTTCCCAAATCTTTCATTCGAAACTGTTTGTTCAGTTCAGTGAGAAGCCTCTGCATTGCTAATGAATTGTTTCCTGTGATAACCATATCATCTACATACAATAAGAGCATAATCACATCGCTGTTCTTCATGTAGACAAATAAAGACGGATCCGAAATGCTGCAGGTGAATCCAAATTCTAGTAGATAAGTACTGAACTTGTCAAACCACGCCCTTGGCGATTGTTTTAAACCATATAGAGATTTGTGAAGTAAACACACGTGATTTGGTCTAGCTTTGTCTACAAAGCCTGCAGGTTGATACATATACACGGTTTCAGTTAGATCACCGTGCAAAAACGCGTTTTTAACGTCCATTTGCTTTATATCTCACTGCATCACTATGGCAGCATGAAGAACAGAACGCACTGTGGATGTCCTCACCACTGGACTGTATGTTTCAAGGTAGTCTATGCCTTCTTCTTGAGTGAATCCCTTGGCCACCAATCTGGCTTTTAGTTTGTCTAAGGAGCCATCAGCATTGAGTTTTGTTCTGAAAACCCATTTGCTCCCTAAGACATTCATGTCTGGTGAAAAAGGAACTAATGACCAAGTGAATGTCTCTTTGCAGTTTCCCATCTCTTCGTGCATAGCATTGTTCCATCCTGGATGTTTCAGAGCTTCAGTTACTGTCTTAGGCTCAGGATAAGACACTTTGCTGGTGAGAAGGGCATCTCAGGGATTCGGTTTACGAATTCCAACCTTGGCTCTAGTAACCATCTGATGACCCTGTTGATGTGGAGCAGAATGGACGACTTGAGGAGTGACTTGAGCTGGAGCAACTGTCCTGCTTGAGGAAGGAGGTGCGCTGTTGCCTATAGGATCAGGATCAAGGCCTGCCGTACACCCAGAACGCACCTCTTCTAAAGCAGTAGTCACACCAGGAGTAGATCGTTGAGGTGAAGGAGTTAACGGTGGAAAATCTTCATCCGTAAAGAATCTTTCTGGATTTGTTTGGAGAAACTGTTCTTGTGCTACATTTATTGGAGCTTCCGATGGTTCAAAAGGTGGAATAGGAACTGAGATAGGTGCTCTTGGCTTAGGTGCAGGAGACTGATCAGAAACTGATGAGACAACAGAAGGTTTTGAAGGTAAGAAGCTTTGTTGCCACGCCGAAAACAGAGGAGTTGTATTGGCTGGTTGCAAGTGACCATATAACTCGGCAAATGGGAACCGTTGTTCATCAAAGATAACATGTCTACTGATGTAGACTCGACCAGTAGTAGGAAGGAGACACCGGTAACCCTTATACTTTTCATTATAACCCAAGAAGACACATTTCAATGATCTTGGATCAAACTTATGTAGAGCATAGTCTCTTAAGGTAGGGTAACATGCGCAACCAAAGACTCTTAGAGCAGTATACTCTGGAGCTTTTCCATAGAGATGTTTATATGGACTGTGTGGATTAGCTAAAGCAGTATGGGGAAGCAGATTGCTCAGAAAATTTGCTGTAAAGAAAGCCTCAACCCAATATTTTTGAGGCATTCTGCTTTGGAACATCATTGATAGTCCCAGCTCTGTAATTTGTCTATGTTTCCTCTCGGCCAGTCCATTTTGCTGTGGCGTATATGGACAAGAGATATATTGTTGGATGCCACAAGACTATAGATGGCTCAGAAATTGTTTGCTCGTGAACTCACCCCCACCGTCACATTGAAAGGTTCCTATTTTGTAATGAAATTGGTTTTCAACAAGAGACTGGAACATTGTGAATGTAGGGTAAAAATCTGATTTCAACTTCAAGGGGTAGAACCAACAGAACCTTGAATAGTTGTCAATGAAGATTACATAATATCTAAAGCCTTGGACTGACACTACAGGAGAGGGACCCCAAAGATCACAGTGAATTCTCTCTAAGGGTCTAGACGCAACAAAACTAGAACTAGAAAACGGTAATCTAGCACTTTTCCCAAGATGACAGGCTTCGCACAAGATCTTGGTGTACTTATTGATGAGGATAGACTTGAGTGAGGCCAGATGGTGGAGAACTTGAGGATTCGGATGACCTAATCTGCGATGCCAAACATCATCACTTGCAGCCTGTTGTCTTGCAGAATAGAACACTTGAACAGGTGAATCCTCCAACCTATACAGCCCCTCACTGTTTGTTCCCAGAATAAGAAGCTTCTTTGTGGCCTTATCATTAACACGAACTCCATCACAGTCAAATTCAAAACAACAAGGGTAATCATGTGTAAGTTTTGAAACAGATAATAAAGATTTTGTTATGTCTGGACAAACCAAGACATCTTGCAAAGGAAGATTACCTGCTGCAGAAGGTAAAGAGGCTGAGCCGGTGTGAGTGATTGGCAAGAAGTCTTTATTTCCAACCATCACCGTGTCAGACCCGTCGTATGCAATAGACTGCTGCAGATGTTTTGGGGAATTTGTGACATGTGCAGTTGCACCAGTATCAGGAAACCATTCATGACCAGACTGATTGGTGACATCTGTGATTCTCATAGCTACTAAAGCAGTCTGAGCTTCTGTATACTGGTAGCTATTATCAAATCTATGCCAGCACAGCAAGGCCGGATGGCCTGTCTTACCACAAATCTGACAGACATGACGAGGAGCATCAGTGGAAGGGCTCGAAGAGGAGAGGATTTGTTGATGAAAACCTCTGCCCCTTGTTGAGAAAGGACCAGTGCCTCGTGAACCATAGCGACCCCTGTTGTTGAAGTAACCCCTTCCTCTGTTGTTGTATGGGCCAGAATACTGATTGGAACGGATAGTATTAAAAGTTAGATGGGGAGAAACAGTGGTGTCTGCAGAGTAGGCTTGAAGACGTTCATCATAACTAACCAGTTTTGGAACAACAACATCAAGAGTTAAACCAGTGTTGATGTCCATTTGGCTTTCAATACTGGTTTTGATTGGCTCATACTCCCTGCCGAGTCCATGTATAGCAGCATAAATCTTCATTTTTTCTTGAACTGGGCTACCGATAGATTCCAGCTGGTCACAAATTGACTTGACTTCCTTGAGATACTCGACCATTGGTTTTTCCTTCTTTGAAAAAGTTTGGAGCTTTCGTTGAAGCTCGAAAAGACGAGAGGAAGAGACGCGGTTGAAGTGATTTGCTAAGCCCAACCAAACTTCAGAAGATGTGTTGCAGCCAACAACCACACTTAAGATATCGTTAGAAAAAGATCCGATGAGCCAAGATTTCACAACCTGGTCGGTTTGACTCCACTTCTGAAAATCTGGATTTGGCCTGGTTGTTGCAACACCATCGTTGCCGGGAACAGAGACGACAGGATCTGGGGCAGAGAGTTGACCGGTGACAAAACCAAGAAGACCCTGACCGGAGAGAAAGGATTGAAACTAAAATTTCCATAAAATGTAGTTTCTCTCAGTCAAAGTGACTGTAACACAGTTAGTGATGTTTAGAGGAGGAACTGAATAGGAATCGAGCCCGGCGTTTGGATTCGCTATGGCTCTAATACCATGAAAACAGAGATAAAAGATGGAGAAGAAGATGAAATTCTTGTTTTTATTTCTCTCAAAAATCGTTCTTAATACACTGCATTTCCTTTTATACTAGAGACCAGAAAACCTAATTTCGATGTTCCCACTTACGTGTCACAATCCTGTAGCAACCCAAACCTGTTAGAGGTTTTAATGGCAGTCGTCATCTTCTCCGTACTCTTGCAGGGCAAGGGCAAGGACTCTGCTTTTTGCTTATCTTCTTGCACAGGTGTTTGTGACCGTTGCTTTGTGTGGATCAGGTTTTGGTCTTGATCCAAGATGGGCCTCGTATTGTCTCGGCCCAATAATGAGAGTTGTTGTTCTTTGGGCCTCCAAATCATACAACCCACTTTGTCTGCAATGTCTGCATTTCTTGATGTCGTCGATTTGGCTAAGCGTGAGTCTTCATCTTTAATAAAGGCAATATAGACATCGCAATATCTTGATGCCGATCAATCTCAACTAATGAATAACAGGCCAAAAAACGGTCAATATCAATCCAATAAACGAAAAACAAAATCTTCATCATTTATCAAAGATGGTCAGTTTCATCCAAATAACATGAAGAAAAAAAATCTAAATTCAATAATAGGCAAGATTTAGCAAGAGAATCGCAGAGCAAGAGGAAGGCTTCTTGAAAGCAGATACGGTGGCAAGTGTAGATAGAATTTTTTTTGGATATCGCAAGGAGAACCTACTAGCTAGTGAAGGTGAACCAATAATATATGCGTCATTTCTTTATATTATCACTGATTTTCCCTTTTAAAAATATTTTATGCCAACCTAAAATCTCGTAAATTAATCTGGACAGCAATACATAATTAATCTGGCCAGTAAGTATCGTGAGGAATTCAAATTGCCAAATCTAAGACTCTTCCCTTTCAACAACATGCATGCATGGCTTCTTTTTCAGAATTCCTCACAAGGAAGTTCACGCAGGACCGTTGTTGACTCAAAACATAACAAAATTTCCGAAAAAACAAATAAAAGTACTCCCAATAAAGTATATATTTTTATCTCCAACCTCATTATCTTGGTAAACCTTGCGCTCCACGCCATCTATTAATTTGGCAAGTCCACGAAATAAGTTGTAATTTAGGCTTCGTCGTCCCTTGCCACTACAGTCGATGTTATGATCTTGCTAGCTAAATCGCACTGACCGCCGTTTGAGAGTAATTGGCGATAAGAGTTGAAACGCAAGAACTGTTCCCTGTTGATAAGAGGTTCGCTAAATTATGAGCTGTGGTTTGAAACGTTTGACCTATTGCTTTTCGTAACCATGTTGTTCTTTCCAACTTAAGTTTTCTATTTTTTTGCTTTTGAAAAACACCGAATAATATAAACTCTTGTTAATCGGGACTAAGAGGTTCGCTGATGAAGAAAAAAAAAAAATCGAGCATTTCTCTTGTGCCCTTTGATATTATATAATCTTTTGGGTTACATTTTTTATTTTATTATTTTGAAAAAAGTTGAAAGTCTTCAAATTTTCAAAATTTAATTGGGAAAATTGGTAAAACATGTCTTTTCTAGTGTTTATTTTCTTGAGTTCATATAATTTTTATATCGTATTATAATCAAAGAGTTGAAGCTCCAAATCTAATTTCTAATTATTATTTATTTCCAGTACTTGTCTAAAGTTTATCTAAAAATTATTTTTACCAAATTGATTCTTTTTTTGTCTTCTTTTACTCTCTTCTTCAATTCGCTTTTTTTCTTCTTTTAATCCTCTTCGACAAACTGAAATAAATATATTTTAAATTAAAAATCTGCTCAAAACGAATCGTGTGTTATTTATTTTGCTATTCAATACAAAATAGAATCGTGTGTTATTTATTTGGGGGAATTGCTAAAAATGACTCACAATTTGATTCTAAATGCAAAAGTAGACTCTTTATTCAATTTAAATCAAAAGTAACTCAAAAGTTTATATAGTAGACTTCTCTACTTCTTTAATAGACTTCACAGTGTTATAACCGTAATTGAGACTTTTGTTTTTTATTTAGTTATAAAGGATGTAATTGTAATTCTTTATATATATCACAATTGTTTATATTTAGTTTATGCAAACAAATTTTTAATCATACAATTGAATCAAATTAAACTAACAAAGATAAATTAGGTTATAGTCTCATACATACTAATAATGAAATGAATAAATAATACATAGTGCATAACCATATGTTTAAACACATGGTCATGCGTTGGTAGTTATTATTGTTTCATATTTATGTTTCATGATATTTTGAGTTATGTATTTGATTGTGCATATATGGTTACAATTTTGATTTAGAGGTTTGACTATTGAGTGCAAAATATTCGATGTAGGGTTTAGATTTAGCAGACTTGATTTTGAAGTCTGCACCAATTTAGAGACTTCAAGCAAAGTCTGTTTAACTTTTAAGACTTCTAAGTGAAATCTATTAATAGTTTAGGGTATAACAGACTTCGGGTGAAGTCTAGAGTTTAGGGTATAGGAGATTTCAGTTGAAGTCTCGCAAAGCAAAAATTATTAACCTAACCAAAATTTGTACCTCCTTATATAAAGGAAACTTGCGACTTGTAACCCTAATTTTGTAAAACCTCCTCTTCGTTATTAGACTTGTTACTTTGGTTTGATGTTTAATTTTTACTCCTTTTCACTTGCAGCATTAGAGAAGATTTCCCAAGCAGCATCTCCTTCAGATAACAATGTATTGGTTGAAAATCTTTAGAAAGAACTTAAGCGCTGTGTAAGTTTGACCAGTTCTTAGTTTGTCCGTCCAATGATTTTACAAAGTTGTTTTAGCTTTGGCTTCGATTCGTGTGGTTTCTCTTCAGAGGAGTTACAGGTTTCATGTAGTAGTGCTTTTGCAATTGACTTGTTATTCGTTTAGTGTAAACTTTTGCAATTGATGATGTTTGCTGGGAAATGTGTTCGTTGACTTGTTTATGCTCATGATTTGCTGAACGATTGTTATATAAAGTAGTATAACAAGTAATCATATAAAAAGTAGGATTGGTTGTTGTTATTTTTCCTTCTTGTTTTTGTTTATTTTAGGAATTTGCATGTATTGCATAAGACGATTGTCCAGATTTTTGTTAGGCATGGTGGGCTAGTTTACAAGAGTGCCATTGATGTAACAGTTTAGTTTTTAGTATCAGCTTGAGATGTAATAATGCTGCATCGGGTGATTCTATTGAAATCAAAAAGCACATGTTCACAGTTTGTTTCTTTGGATTACTGTATAAGTTTGTTCACTCTGGTCAGACCTGGAGAGCACATCACGATCCTCACTTACTCGCGGATGAGGTACCATGTGATGCAGGAAGCTAAAACTCTGGTGAACAAAGGGTATGACCCCGAGGTTATGGACATCAGGTCGCTGAAACCGTTTGATCTTTACACGATCGGAAACTCGGTTAAGAAAACGCACACGATTTTGATCGTGGAGGAGTGTATGAGAACCGGTGGGATTGGGGCTAGTCTTACGGCTGCCATTAACGAGAACTTTCAAGACTATTTAGATGCTCCGGTTATTTGTAAAGTTGTTATTGAAATCAAAGAGTGCGAATTTGTAAAGTTGTTAAATTACGACATTCTCTCGGTAATTCTTAAGCGTGACAATGTTTTTCATTGTGTGTTAATCTTTTACTTGTGTTTCCATTAATTAACTGATTCCAAAGAAACTTTTGAATCGAAACAAAACTTAAAAATTAATTAAACTAAAAAAAAAGAAATAAATTAAGTAATCTTGTGTTTATAATACAATCCATCACCTAAGGCAACACATATTTTATCTAAAGCCACAATGCCTAAGACACATTCAAGTCTCACCCAAAATCTCACAATGAGCTAAAAGCCTAATCAAACAAAAAAAAAGAGTCTTCCATAAATATAACAAATACATAAACAAGCCAAACTCATATATAAGCAAAACAAATAATTAACACATATGTGAGAACAAAAAAAACCCGTTATAAATATGTTATAAATGTATTTTTAACAAAATTAACCACACGTACTTCACACCGAATTCTACACAATAAGCTAAAAAGCTTAATCAAACAAGAAAATTGATTTTTCCATAATTATAACACATAAACACATCAAACTCATACATATGGAGCAACCACAACAAACATACATATGAGAACAAGAAAATCTAAAAAATTCATTACAAATATGCTATAAATGCATTTTTAACAAAATTAACCACACAGATTTCACACTGAAGTCTTGTGAAGTCTGCTCCGTATAAAAAAGCAGACTTCAGTGTGAAGTCTGTCCCCTATATAAAAGTAGACGTCACACCGAAGTCTGTATTTTATGTTACTTTTGCAATTAAAAATTAACAAATGAAATATTACAGACTTCACATGAAATCTACGCAATTAAGTAGACTTCACCTGAAGTATCCGCCGTAAATTATGGGTATATTTTTGAAATTGACCATAAGCTTGACTTTTCAAAAGTAGACTTCATGTGAAGTATGCGGAATAAACAAGTTAGTTTTGCAATTGACCAGAATTTGACAATAATTTGACTTTTTCGAGCAGTCTGCGGAATTTCACCTGAAGTCTACTCTAAAAATGAAGTCTACTAGAGGTTAGTTTTGCAATTGACCAAGTTTGACTTTAGTAAAGTAGACTTCATGTGACGTCTGAAACGTGAAGACTTCATACGAAGTATACGCTAGGTTAGTTTTGCGTTTGACCAAAATCTCGAATTAAATTAATTGGAAACTTCGTATGAAGTCTACGCAATTAAGCAGACTTCGCCCAAAGTCTGCTAATTAAATGATTTTCTTGGTCAATGTTTGTAATTTTTGTCAAACGCAAAACTAACCTCTCGATTTAGAGTAGACTTCAGATGAAGTCTGCTCTAAAAAGTCAAACTTTTGGTCAAATACAAAAATGACCTAGAGTAGACTTCATGTGAAGTCTGGGTTTTCCAGACTGCTCTAAAAAAATCAAATTTTTGGTCAAATGCAAAACTAACCTCGCTTTTACGCAGACTTCATGCGAAGTCTGCATGATTTTTTTTTGTTTTCAAAGGAGAATTCGCAGAGAAGTCTACGTTGAAAAACTCAAAAAATAGTCAATTGCAAAACTAACCTCTGCGTTGACTAGAAGACTTCATATGAAGTCTCCGATATAGAGCAGACTTCATATGAAGTCTGCTATCGCGGAGCAGATTTGAAAATTAACAAAAATCAAGTGGGTAATTACCTAGATCCGGTTTGAGCTCGTTTTTAGCTTCGTCAAGCGTCCAGAACTTCGAATTTCACCAATACCAAAGAAGCACAAGCGTTTTTACGCAAATATCACCGAAAATCACAAGATCAATGAATTTGCAATTATTAAAACGTAAATTAGAGAGTTTTTTTAATGAAATTGGAGAGGAAATGGAAGATTATGAGGTTATGAGCTAACACATTGAGCATTTAGAGATAGAAAATCGGTTGGGTAAGCATTTAGAGCTTGAAATTGGTTGTTAATGGTGGTTGTGAAAATTGAAGAAGATGACATTTTCGTAAATAAGTGATATGCCATGAATTATTGTGTCTTTTTGCAATTTAAAAAAAAATAAAAAAATAAAGAGCATAATGACATTTTCGTAAATAGGTATCTTTGTGAAAGATATAATGGAGAGAAAGTAGTATTTGTTGAAAATAGAGAAAAATGGGGTTATGTTTGCATTTGACCACAAATTCTGAGTCATTTTTGCAAGTATCCCTATTTATTTTGATATTCACCAATTTATGTTTAAAAGATTTTATTGTTTAGTGTTTATTCAAAAATAATGATTTCAAAACTAATTAGATGCTATTCAATACAAAATAGAACCTTCAAATCCATAAATGTTGAAAGATTTGAAAAGGTTTTCAATAAATTTTTAGGTAACAGAATCTAGATTTTATAACTCGAACATAGTGAAAATCACCTAAAGTAGATCATAGTATATTGGAGTTTACTTCCGACTTTAATTCTTGCCAAAATCATAAACAGATTCCTTTTTTGTCATACTCCCTCTGTTTCTAATCGTTGAATATTTTAGAAAAAAAATTGTTTCAAAAAAATATATTTTTTAAGTTTTATGTGCATTTTTTATTAGCTAATGGTGATAAATTGTAAATTTCAAAAAAAATAATCGCTTTTATTAAAATGCTATTGGTTTAGAGTTATAGAAAATTGTTAATCACAAAAAATAATGCAGTTAATAACCATATTTAATTTGTTTTTTTAATATGTGTGTTTTTTTAAAAACATCTAACAATTAGAAACAGAGGGAGTATTTTATAAGAATGTCTGAATGTGTAGATTTTTCTCTTAATAAAATCAAATAAAATTTTAAAAGTTATTACATTTTTTGAATAACAGCAAATTTTTAGTTCCAAAAAAAAAAGAGCTGTGATTTACATTTCCAAGTCAATAAGAAAACAAGCACCAACTTAAATAATTGCGGTTCTTTAGATTTCATTTCCTGCCATAAACCAACCACCAAGTAATAAATTTTCTTCCATATACGATTAGAGTACAAAAAAATTAGATTTCAAACGTTACATTTCTTGTCTTCTTGCTTCTTCGGCTTCCTCCAAAATTAAAGGTAACTATTTCGCTTTGAGTTCTTCCATGGAGAAGAGTTTCCAGCGATCTGCTCTCCTTGTGACCTTGACACTCTTCTTCATTCCGGCTTCAATCTCTGTTCCATTCATTCTCTTTCACGGTAATTAAAGATCCTTCTTCTTGCTCCTTTTTTTATGTTCTCAATCGATAATGAATCAAATGCACTAAATGGATTTGATTGAAACAGGGGTTCAAGATCAATGCTCCAATGGTGGACCGAGCAGCTTCATACAGCTCCTTAGCAACCTCTCCAGCTCCCCTGGCTCTTGCTTGTACTCACTCAACTAGTTCCTTCTTCTTATTTCATCATAATCTTGCAAAAGGGTTTATCGCTGTCTGTCTCTCCGTTATGTATCATCTTGTAGAGAAATAGGAAATGGAGAACAAGATTCCGTGTCCATGCCGCTTACGCAACAAGCGAGTGTAGCGTGTGAGAAAGTGAAACAGATGAAAGAGTTGAGTCAAGGTTACAACATTGTTGCACAGTCTCAAGGAAACCTAGTCGCTCGAGGCTTAATCGAGTTCTGCGACAATGCTCCTCCTGTCATCAACTATGTCTCCTTAGGAGGTCCTCACGCTGGCATATCCGACATTCCCAACTGTTCTGTGAGTTCTCTTCTCTTTCTCTTTATCTCTGTGTCTTAATCACAGTAACATTCTTAATCACAATAACAACAACAATGGGCTTCTCTGTTTTAAAGTCTCCAGTTTGCCAGCTGCTTAAAACAGATGTCTACAGCGACTATGTTCAAGTATATATACCTTCTCTCTTTCTCTAATCAAGATCCAAAGCCTTAAACCATGATTAATACCTTTCATTAACAACACCGGTAATGACTCTGCAGGATCATATTGCTCCAAGTGGTTATGTCAAAATCCCTACCGTAAACTCAAACTTCTTTCTTTCTAATCCTCAAATCATTTCCTATTATATGAAAAACTCAATTGAGAAATCGTTGTCATCTGGTTCTCAGGAAATGTCAAAGTATTTGGAACACTCCAAGTATCTGCCAAGGCTCAACAACGAGAGACCTAACGAGAGGAACTCCACTTTTAAACAATGTTTCAGCAGCTTGCACAACTTGGTCCTCGTCATGGTAGGTGCCTAAACAAATGATCCTTGACATTTCACCCAAATCTTGTAACAACATTGCTGGATTGGCTCATTTATTTCATTTTTCTAAAACAGTTCCAGGGTGATACTGTAGTGATTCCTAAAGAAAGTTGCTGGTTCGGATATTACCCTGATGGAGCTTCAACACCTCTTTTGCCTCCTCAACAGGTGAACCTTAGTAATCATCAACTTCATTTATCTTCCTGATCATCAATCAACAACTTGTTTTCTAAACTATGCATTCGTCTCCAGACAAAGCTCTATGTTGAGGACTGGATTGGTCTGAAAACGTTGGATTCTGCTGGAAAAGTGAAGTTTGTCAGTGTCCCTGGAGAGCACCTCAAAATGGCGCATGATGACGTTGTGAGATACGTTGTGCCTTACCTCCAGAACCAGCCTGCGTTATCTTCTTGATGCAGACTCAACCGCGAGACATTGCAATCTTGATGCAGATCAACCTCAACCCCATGAATAATAAGGCCTCCTCATTGTTATGCTCTTTCCGTAAAAACGTCTATATTAATGCAATAAGTTTAGTGATAAACGAAAACAAAATCTTCATCATTTATCAAGATTCAAGAATAGTCAGTTTTATCCAAATAATCTTTTGTATATAACGCTAGAGATCAAGTATTTCGAGATGAGTAAACTTGGGCTGGATAACTCAGCCCATTAAGTACACTCTATTAAGACCCAATAAGAGTGAAGCACTTAGTATAAAAAAATTTGTTTATTGTGAAAAACCACCATTTAAATTCATTACTATTTTCTATGACATTTCGGGGGATCCTATGAAATAGATATAGTTTAACATCTGAAAACTAAGTAGGTTTCGTTTTTCCAAAGGTTAAGCTGTTTGGCATATATTAAGATCTTGTCAAAACGTAAGTTAAGATAGATTCATGATTTTGTCAACATTGTAGTGTGGTTAAAGCAGAGTTGAGAAACAAACAAAATAGAAACTGAATTTTTTTCCTTTTTTTTATATATTCATCAATACCTAATTTAATCATCAGATTAAGTAATTTTTAAAAAAGGGCTTTTAAGGATACATAGCGAGAGTCAATAATCTAAAAAGTACAATGACCCACACAACATAATAACCCATAGAACCGGAATAAAGTTAAGACCTAGGACGCATCACATCAAAGGTTGACCCCTGGGCCATTTGGAGCCACGGGCTCAAAGATACAGACCGTTGGTTGTGGTTCGATGGTCCGGCCACGCGTTGGCATGATGGACACATGAGAAGCGTGGTCGGTGGACTCATCTGACCATACAACCGCGGCGAAAGCTTTAGTGCCCTCAGTTCCGCCGCCTCTTTCTCGAGCCGCCGATTCTCTTCAGTCAATTTCTCTACGCATCTCTTCAAATACTCGCAATCCACTTCGGTTTGCTTCAATTTGGTCCTATTAGGCACAAAATTGGTTGTATTGTAAATAAACATTGCTCTCCGAGGGTAAAATAGTCAATTTATATTATAGAATGAGTTGTCTGACTCTCTCACCTTGCTCTTCTGTTCTGGAACCACACTTCCACTTGTCTTGCGGTTAAGCCTAGCTTTTTAGCCAAAGCCAGCTTCTGTTTCTGCAATTTGCCACACAAAAAAAGAACTCGTTAAAACAGAGTATTTACAAGAACATCCTCACTCCGAGATGTTGAATAGTCACTTACGGGATTGAGAGTATTGTGCTCTTTGAAAGTGTCTTCGAGAACAGCAGACTGATCTTTGGATAGCCTGAGCTTCTTCCGACAAGCCTCTCCTCCGTATTCTTCTTCTTCGTCGGATGTTCCACGTGAGGAAGATCGATCCAGAGTGATGTCGAGGTCATCTCCAACACCACCGGAGGTTCCTTCTCTCTCGCTCCTCCTCTTGCCGCTCACGGTGCTTGAGATCGTGCTGTTCGGGGAAGAAACTCCTGTCTCCTCCTCCAAATCCACCGTCGACGGCAAGCTGTTCACGTCGATTTTCCTAAGAAACTGTTGGTTTTGATGATCTGCAAAAATGATAAAATGGGTCATTTCGAGATCTGTTTGTTTCTTGTTGAAGAAGAAGAAGAAAAGTACCTGAGGAGGAAGCAAAGGTCTGGTTCCATGGAAACATCATTGGTGAAGAAGTGGGTTTGAGATTCAGCTGGAGAGGATGATGATTTTGTGCAAATCCCAAGCTCAGACTTAAACCCAGTTCCTCTTTTCCCATCATCATGATATATCTATTATTGGCCTTGACCCCAAGAATTTCAAACAGTAAGGTTTTGGGAAATGAGATTATAAAAAGCTTTGATCGTTATGGGTATAGCTGACTAAGAGAACTCTTCTTAATGCTGAGTTTACCTCAAAAGCTCTAAGTTTTATTGCAGTGGAAGAAAGTGTAAAGAGGACAAGAGCAACCTTCTAGGGTTCTTATATTTAGAGAGAGAGATGTGAAATGGGAATGAAAAGAGAGGATTAATATAGGAGTTGAATGAAATGAGAGGTTGTCAGGTTGGCCAATTATAATATATTATACCTTTCTGAAACCTCTATTATTATATCCCCAACTTGTTCCCTTTTGTCTTCTCTTTTTTCTTTTTTCTTTTTTTTTTTTCTTTTATTATCTTTATAATATTATTTAAGAAGATATTTTTTAAAATGAATTTTGTTTGATAAGTGAAACAAAATTGTCTTTTAAAATTATTGATGAAAATTTGGAAAGTATTTATTTCTTATTAAAATTGTTATTTATTATTTAGTTTTTTAATTATTATGATATTATTAATTATTAATCAATCCATACATATTTAAAGAAAATATATTCGAGATCTTGCAAATTTTTCACTATGATTATTATATTTTATTTGAATATATATCAAAACAAAAGTTTTAAAAAACATTTTACTAATTTTATAAAGAGTTAGATACGAGAAAATTCATTTTTTTAAGAGTTTGTGGATTGACCACAAAAACTATAGTCATTAAGTGGTGCATATTAGAGTTATGTTTTCAAAATTATAGGTTTTTGCGGATTAACCCGAATAATATTTTAGTTCATTGCAAAACGGGTTAAGTAGATATGTTAGTTCGGGTTGACAGTTTTATATACAATCATTAGTTAGACATATTATAAAATTCAGATAAATTTATTTTTTTCGCGCTATATAGCTAGCACGAGTTGAATCATAATTGTAATACATGATAGAAGTCCTCTCTTTAGCTAACTATTTCCATAACCTAAAAAATGTTCTATATATATATATATATATATATACATGGAATCCAAAGTCTAGTTTCAAATTATAATCTAGACTCACATATTCAGTCTCTTCTATATATTCTTACATATTCATGCGCTTCTAATCCAAAGTCTAGTTTCAAATTGCTGAGATTTTCTAATTAGTCAGTTATAAAAAAATATCATATATAAATATACATATTTTGTATGAAAAAAATACAAATTACCACAAATTTATGCTTGTAAAATACTACCATTCTTTAATTTCTTACAGTAATATCATTTTATGTATAATATCATGCATCACAATTAATAGCTTGAATAAATAAGTTTGTTTTTGATAATTTCTTTGAAATGGATTTCTATGAAAAGAATATAGTAGTATATATAATTGGAAGAAAAAAAAACTCAATCAGTCAAGATCACACACGGATGAGACCAAATATCAAAGAAATAGTTGGCAATAATTTGTTGATCAAATAATGAAAAAAATGGACTAAATCAATCTAGTGGTTGGTACAAAACACAATCCACATGAATCTGAACTCCTTCAAAGTTGTGGACCAATCAACTGTTGTGATCCAATCATATCCATGTGGGATGTGGGATCTATCATTACAATAACACCATCTTCATGGATCCAATATTTATTGACTGTTTCTCTATCTTCATTTAATTTTTGTGAACTTTCAGAATTGAGACTGAGACGTGATAAATGATAATCATTAAAACCTTATAGTTCCTTTCTAATAAAAATTGTAAAATTTTGACTTAACGACTATAAATTATGATTAAAAAACCCGTAATCACATATTTACCTTTAGATAAATGTATAATTTTTACGTAAGAAGTATGGTTTCACCGCCGAAAGACGATTTATTTGGGTTTTGTTTTATTTTTTAGTTTTTAATTCGGAAAGTGATAACTCAGTCTATAGTTTTGGGCTCGAGAGGGTAACATGGGCAGGTGGGTCCATCACGTGACTATAAGGGACCCGAAAACACTCGACCCGGCCGTGCGTTTTTTGTTACCTCACGCGCCGACATCTTATCATTTGCTTCCACGCGCCTTAATCATTTTTGCTTCTTTGCAATCATTATACGCAAAATTTGAAAAGAAAAAAGCTTTTTTTCTTAAAACTAGAAAAAAGGGGTTCTTATTGTTTTTTTTTTTTTTTTTTTCTAAAAAGAAAGTTCTTAACTTCGTATTGTTAACGAACAAAAACATTAGAAAAACATGAGCACGAAATTTAGGATAGACAAAATATTTATTAGAATTATATGAGGTGTATTAACAATAATACATCTTTTTTTTTGTTTTTTGTAACTACGACGTAGGGAACTACGGAAATTAAACGGTTCATACTATGAGGTAGATGAACCATCTTTTACTTCCATTCACAAGTTTTGTTGTTAGTTTTAAAGTGTAGTTAAACTGTCAAAGTAACGCATTTGAAAAAAAAAAAATCTCTTTGGTCATTCTTTTAAAAAATAATGCAGAGCGGATGAAATTCTCCTCATATTAGGTGGTTCAATTATACGCTATGATCAGTAGCTTCTTATTTTAGAGAAAAATATAAAATGAAAAAAATAAATAAAGTATAATAATACTAAAAAAAATAATTTTTGGTTAATGTTGTCAATTTATTACCATTCTTTATTGGTATTACCCAACCCATTTTTAAAAATGTTCTTTGATTATAACTTTTGATACTCTAGTTACTTGTATTAGCTCTGTATCCAATTATACTTGATATTTTACGAACATATCTAATAAGTTATGTATAACAATATAGGCATAATACATGTTTTTTTAATTTATCGATACTTAAAATAGTTCAGTGTAAAAATAATGTATTGGAACTGACGCGATAGAACATCGTTTAACACTAAATTACAAAAATACATATTATAAGAAAATGAAAATAATATAACAATTTTAAACTCCATAAAGTTTTAACAATTTGTATATTTTTTGTAAAATATATATATTTTTTTTGTAAAATATATATATTTTTTTTGTTTGAATTGTTTTTAGTATTTTCTACTATTTAAATATTTGTTTTGTACCGCTTGTTTATATTTTTACCATTCAACATATATTATAGAACGTTCGATCCGCTTGATCCGCTCTTGTTCTGCCTGATTTGTCTGATTCACACTTGATCCGTCTGATCCATTTGAACCGCTTGATCTGCAACGCCTGATCCGCTTTCTCCATTCGGAGCCGTAGTTTAATCGTTCTAAGCAGAAACATGAAATACCTTACTTAGAAACCAAAATTTGTTTAGCAACAAACAAAAAAAAAACCAAAATTTTCATTTTTTGGTAAATAGTGTTTTTTATATTCTTTAAAGGTGTGGTAACACAAAAACCAATATTTTAAGGAGTTTCATGTGTTAATTACGAAAACATAATTTCAATTCATACACATGTATTTTTTTTTTTAAAACCCAAATTATATATCTGGCTTTTTTTTATCTCAAACCAAACAGTTCAACCAATACGTATAAAGCAAAGATCGACGAATAATAATACAAATCGTATTTTCTAATGATGTAATCATTGGAGGCGTATACATGTTTTGCTTTTTCGGTAGGACTAATAATTATCAATTTTGTCAATCATGCATGTTTGATGTGTAGCTTAATTATTCTCTACAGAATTGGCTGTAGATTAACGTCATCATTGAGGAACTTTAAATGTTTGGACCTAACTTTCCTTATTATGTTCGAATATTATATAGTCTCTCGAACATGTAATAATTCGATTGTTTAAAATGTAGTCCTTATGTTTCAAACAAAATACTCATCGACATCGAAATAATGAGCACGAAAGAGGCCTAGCAGTAATAAGAAGATAATTCGAATTCGACGTTTCACATAAATGTTTGATTCTTGATCGATATATATATATATATAATAATATTCCACGCATCGAAATATATATATAATAATATTCCACGCATCGAATGTAATATGAATATTACTGTTATACCTGCGTAATTATTGAGATTCTAGTATCGTCATGATTAATCTAATAAAAAAATTAAGTAATGGTTTTGGGAATCTATGTTTTTTTTTATAATAAAATATAAATGATGATAAGATGGACTGGAATGCTTTTAAACTTGGCTATATGGGGTGTAACTGGACGGTCTCATATTTTTCAGAAGATTAGTCTGGATCTGAAAGGGTTGGAATTACTCCCGAATTCGAAAGGAATTCGAAAGGAGTAAAAAAAAAAAAGAATGCTTGTAATTAAAAGGACCAAGTTGGCTCGTGCGATATATTCTCCCATGTGGAACGGACGTGGCGCACACATTCCTAAGCGAACCACACCACCCATGACAGCAAAGCACACGTGTGCTCTTGTCCACCCACACGTGCATTCCTGCTCAAATATTCCTATGCTCTTCTTCTTGATTGTCCCCAGTCAACGGTCAAATATCCTTCCTTTTACTTCTTCTATTTTATAAGAGTGAAGAATAGAAGAATACAAAGAAGAATTTTTTTTTCTTCTACAATTGCAAATGAAAATGACCTTTTTTTTTCTTTTCTTTCAGTTGTAATTTAGAAAATTTTGTTTTAGATTGCATTAGGGAAGATTTTGATTTACAACTGCAAATAGCGAAATTTTGTTTATATTTTTAAATGGCAACCTTTCATTTACGATTGCAAGTTAGAAGAGTTCGTTAACGTAGATGAAAAGATTTTGTTCGATAACTGAAATTTTATAAATTATTATAGTGTATAAATGCAAATGAAAATATTTTTTCTTACAATTGCAAATGGAAAGATCTATTTTTGGTATTATTGCAAATTAGTAGAAGTTTTTGTAGTTGACAATTTGCAAATGAGAAGATTTGTTTACAATCCTAAATGCTAGGATTTTTTATTTTCAAATTGCATATGAGAAGATATAATGTATCATTGAAACTGAGAAGACTTTCTTAAAAATGTTTAAATGAGAAAGTTTTATTTATATTTGAAAAAGAGAAATTTCATTTATAATTGTGAGAAGTGTTGAGGGTAAAAAAATTCCCTTAGGATAGGCAAATCACATATCATAGTAGATTAGACGGTCATTTATCATAAAAGCGACAA
>PKMM01023324.1:210156-238323 GCA_002933915.1 Eutrema heterophyllum | reverse complement strand
AGGTTTTAATGGCAGTCGTCATCTTCTCCGTACTCTTGCAGGGCAAGGGCAAGGACTCTGCTTTTTGCTTGTCTTCTTGCACATGTGTTTGTGACCGTTGCTTTGTGTGGATCAGGTTTTGGTCTTGATCCAAGATGGACCTTGTATTGTCTCGGCCCAATAATGAGAGTTGTTGTTCTTTGGGCCTCCAAATCATACAGCCCACTTTGTCTGCAATGTCTGCATTTCTTGATGTCGTCGATTTGGCTAAGCGTGAGTCTTCATATTTAATAGCCTCCCTCAAACTTTGTGTGGGTGGAAGATCCACACCAAGTTTGAATCTGAGATTCCTGAAAGCTTCAATGGGAAGGGATTTAGTAAAAATGTCAGCAAGCTGGTAATGGGAGGGAATGTGTTTCACCACAAGAGACCCAAGAGCTACTCTTTCTCGGACGTAATGATGATCAAGCTCAAAGTGTTTGGTTCGGGAGTGAAACGTCGGGTTTGCTGAGAGCATGACTGCAGATCGGTTGTCACACGGCAGCTCAGGAGTTGTGTTGATTGGTATTCCGAGATCCCTTAAGAGTGAGCTTATCCACTTTAGCTCCGAAGCCGCATCCGAGAGAGTTCTATACTCTGCTTCTGTAGAGCTTTTGAACACTGTAGCTTGTTTTCTCGAAGACCAGGATATGATGTTTGTCCCAAGAAAAGTACAAAATCCTCCAGTAGAGCGACGAGTGATTTTACATCCGGCCCAATCACTATCGCTATATGCTCTTAGAGTAAAATCAGTGTCTTTATTGAAGTTTATTCCCATAGTGACTGTCCCCTTTACATATCGAAGGATTCTCTTGAGCAGAGTGAAGTCAGATGTTGTTGGAGCGTGCATTTTCTGACATACATAATTCACTGCAAATTGTATGTCAGGCCGAGTAAGAGTTAAGTATTAAAGCTTACCGGCGAGACTTCGAAAGTATGTCGGGTTGGGGAAGCTTTCTTGTTGATTTGGCACTCTGTCAAGTTGTAAGGGAAGAGGAGTGGGCATTGGTTGACAGTCACTCATTCCAGCAACCGCTAAGAGATCCTTTGCATACTTCTGTTGAGAAAGGAACAAACCACCGACATGAAACTGAGCCTGAATTCCTAAAAAGTAATGAAGTTTTCCCAAATCTTTCATTCGAAACTGTTTGTTCAGTTCAGTGAGAAGCCTCTGCATTGCTAATGAATTGTTTCCTGTGATAACCATATCATCTACATACAATAAGAGCATAATCACATCGCTGTTCTTCATGTAGACAAATAAAGACGGATCCGAAATGCTGCAGGTGAATCCAAATTCTAGTAGATAAGTACTGAACTTGTCAAACCACGCCCTTGGCGATTGTTTTAAACCATATAGAGATTTGTGAAGTAAACACACGTGATTTGGTCTAGCTTTGTCTACAAAGCCTGCAGGTTGATACATATACACGGTTTCAGTTAGATCACCGTGCAAAAACGCGTTTTTAACGTCCATTTGCTTTATATCTCACTGCATCACTATGGCAGCATGAAGAACAGAACGCACTGTGGATGTCCTCACCACTGGACTGTATGTTTCAAGGTAGTCTATGCCTTCTTCTTGAGTGAATCCCTTGGCCACCAATCTGGCTTTTAGTTTGTCTAAGGAGCCATCAGCATTGAGTTTTGTTCTGAAAACCCATTTGCTCCCTAAGACATTCATGTCTGGTGAAAAAGGAACTAATGACCAAGTGAATGTCTCTTTGCAGTTTCCCATCTCTTCGTGCATAGCATTGTTCCATCCTGGATGTTTCAGAGCTTCAGTTACTGTCTTAGGCTCAGGATAAGACACTTTGCTGGTGAGAAGGGCATATTAAAGATGAAGACTCACGCTTAGCCAAATCGACGACATCAAGAAATGCAGTCATTGCAGACAAAGTGGGCTGTATGATTTGGAGGCCCAAAGAACAACAACTCTCATTATTGGGCCGAGACAATACGAGGCCCATCTTGGATTAAGACCAAAACCTGATCCACACAAAGCAACGGTCACAAACATCTGTGCAAGAAGACAAGCAAAAAGCAGAGTCCTTGCCCTTGCCCTGCAAGAGTACGGAGAAGATGACGACTGCCATTAAAACCTAATAGACATGGGCTTTGGTTTGGGCTTGGCTTTAATATTTCAATAGTTTCAAACATTTTGTGTTACGTGGATCCACATTTCGATAATTTCCTCTGCAGATTCTCTTCATTGACTGTAAGATTTATGCAAATTAAAGATATAACTATAAAAATTAAAGATAAAACTCGGGCTCAGATTCGACTCGCCGAATATAAAACTCTCAAGTGACAAAATAACAAATTAAGCATTGCATATATTTCTTACCTCGTAGAGTTCATCAGAGATTAATGACATTCCATGAGCAAATGGAACACGATAGTCTTCTTCATATTCAGCAGATGTTATTGCGTTTCCGAGCACATAACCCTGTCTTTTGTAAAAAAAAACTATGAATCTTTAGTGTTCGAAAAAATATACAAAAAAAAGAAAATAAAAAATATACATATAAGAAGCAGTTAAATATTAATGACCTGTAGATTTATGAGAGGTTTGCAACATATATAATTTCCTGCATCATAGTGTCTATATTGTTAAAAAGTGTGAGAATATCGGTTAAACGATATTTAAAGAAAAATGTATGGGGATCGATTGATTTGAATCATTTAAACAAAAAAAAAACATGCCTTCTGAGATTTCTTGAACGAGGGCCGGAACAATCATACCGGAATAAGAATCTCCGGTAACGTATAACGGGTTGGAGTAATATTGTGGATGCTTGCTTAGCCACTGCACAAAACAAAAACAAAAAAAAAACTTTAGATGATTGTGTTTTAATTGATGAGGTAGCCGCTCGCAGAATTAATATATATATACCAGTAAAAACCTCAGTCGTTTCATGCTCGGTTCGTATAAAAAAAATCAGAATGTGTTAGGCTTAATGAGCTGGTGTTCTTAAGCCTACATCTTGCCAAGATCGATATCCCATAATCAACTATCAATTAATAACTTTACATTTTCTTTTGTTACCCAAGGTATGGTGGTTTAGTGGTAATACAAAAGGGTTGGTTCTCTTGTGCCCCATGTTCAAACCTTCTTTGGAACGGATGGTTAATTCTTTAAATCGAAATATCTAAAAATGATTCCGGGTACTAGGGAGATTATGGACCGAAGGCCCGGAACTCCCACAGTTCATTATAAGAAAAAAAAGAATTACCTTTAGGAGAAATTAACTCGTGAACAAATGCTTTTAAAAGACACTTAAGTTTGTCTTATTACCTTTTGAAGAAACTCATGGATCCTCTTAACTTCACCTGTGCTACTAACTTCATCAAAAAGTGGAGTTCTTGAGTACGAGAAGCCAGCTCCAACTGGCTGATCCAAGAATATTATGTTTGCCATCTAAAAATGTGATCCAAATTTTAAAAAGATCAAGAATAGACCATTGGGTTTGTGATCGACATATGAACATACTTTCTGCTACCTGTGTCCATGAATATGTAGTAGAGACCAAAGAAACGAGACTTCCATTGTAAACCTCGGACTTCAAGGCCACATGTCCTAATTTTTGTTTTTGTTTTTTACCAATTTAAACGAATCATTGAAAATGATGCTTAGCGAAAGAAAATTTATTATAGATTACCGTTCTCGAAAAGAAGGCCTTGGAGAGAATGAAGAGCATCCAGGTCCTCCACTTAACCATATAAGAAGAGGATCTTCTTTTGGATTCTTCTCAGACTTGATGAAGTAGTAGAACAATTGCACTTCCTCTTCCTCACCAATGCCAATGTACCTATTCATTCAGAAGAATGGCTAATTACGATCCCAAACTCAAAACACATTAGTACATTGGTAAAAGAAAAGAAAACTTTTTACAAACCCGGTTTCGAGCTCAAAAGGAAGGGAGCCTTCAAAACCAGGAAGAAATTTGACGATAGAGCCAGAATCAGCGTGGTGACTTAAGACAAGTAGAAGCAGAAGCACGAACTCTAGTGTCAAACTCATTATCGTTTTCGTAAGTTTCTAAAGATATGATTGATGAGTCTCTTTAGGGAAAAGAAAAACTATCCACTTAAGATTCAAGTACATTTATAATTACCAAAAGATAATGTCACCACGCTGGGTAGGTAGCGTTTGCTAATTCACTAGTGGATCCACGTTGAGTAGGCTGGGTTCTCATTTTATTTGTGTGGACTGGAGATGGAGCAACCATTTCGAGAGTTTTGTGGTTGGTGTTGACAATAAATATTTCGAGAGTAATGTTAATTTTCTTTTGGAATTTTGCGTCAGACCCGTCAGGCCGTCACATAATTGGTTATCTACTAGTACTAGTTGCATGTGCAAAACGTTCATTGGTTTTGATGAAAATATAAAAAATATAATTCCTTAAAATGGCGTACTTTTAATTTTTTTTTCAAATATAACACCATTAATTTAAATTTTCAATAATAGCACAAATTTCATATTAAAATAACTCAAACCCTCTTTTTATATTGAAGATGATGTCTTACACTTAGCCAAATCGACAAATACAGAGAAAGTGGGTCGTGTGGTTTGGAAGCCCAAAGAACAACAACCCTTGTCATTGGGCCAAGACATCACGAGGCCCATCTTGGATCAAAACACAAAACAATGGTCACAAATACATGCACAAGATGACAAGCAAAAAGCAGAGTCTTCGACCTGCAAGAGTACGGAGAAGATGACGATTGACATTAAAACCTCAAACAAGTTTGATCTCCTTCAGGATTGTGACACGTAAGAGGGAACACACAAATTAAGGTTCCTAGTTTCTAGTATAAAACCAAATGCAATGTAATAAGAACGTTTGAGAGAAATATAGAAAACAAAAATTTGCATCTTCTTCTCCATCTTTTTATCTTTGCTTACATGGTATCAGAGCCATGGCGTATCCAAACACTGAGCTCAATTCCTACTCAGTTCCGCCTCTAAACATCACTAAATGTGTTACAGTTACCTTGACTGAAAAAAATTACATCTTCTGGAAATTTCAGTTTGAATTGTTTTTCTCCGGTCATGGTCTTCTCGGTTTTGTCACGGGTCAAATTTCTGCACCAGATCCAGTCATCTCTGATCCCGGCAACGATGGTATTGCAACAACCAGGCCCAATCCCAACTTTCAGAAGTGGAGTCAAACTGACTAGGTTGTGAAATCTTGGCTCATTGGATCTTTCTCTAACGATATTTTAAGTGTGGTTGTTGGCTGCAACACATCTTCTGAGGTTTGGTTAGGCTTAGCAAATCATTTTAACTGCGTCTCTTCCTCTCGTTTTTTCTAGCTTCAACGAAAGCTACAAAAATTTTCAAAGAAGGAAAAAGCAATGGTCGACTATCTCAAGGAGGTCAAGTCGATTTGTGACCAGCTGGAGTCTATTGGTAGCCTAGTTCAAGAAAAGATGAAGATTTATGCTGCTATACATGGACTTGGCTGGGAGTATGAGCCAATATTTGAAAGTCAATTGGACATCAACACTGGTTTGACTCTTGATGTTGTAGTTCCAAAGCTGGTCAGTTATGATGAACGCCTTCAAGCCTATTCTGCAGACAACACTGTTTCCCCTCATCTAGCCTTCAACACTGTTCGTTCTAATCAGTATTCTGGCCCATACAACAGCAGAGAAAGGGGTTACTTCACCAATAGAGGTCGTTTTGGTAGTTCACGAGGCAATGGTTCTTTCTCCACAAGGGGCATAGGTTTTCATCAATAAATCCTCTCCTCTTCAAGCTCCTCCACCGATGCTAATCGTCCTGTATGTTAGATCTGTGGCAAGACAGGTCATCCCGCCTTACTTTGCTGGCACATATTTGATAATAGTTATCAATATGCAGAGAATCAGACTGCTTTAGCTGCTATGCGAATCACGAATGTTACTGATCACTCTGGCCATGAATGGTTTCCTGACACTGGTGCTACAACACATGTCATCAACTCCCCAAAACATTTGCAGCAGGCTATTGCATACGACGGCTCTGTCACGGTGATGGTTGGAAATGGAGACTTCCTGCCTATCACTCACACCAGATCAGCTTCTTTACTATCTGCATCAGGTAATCTCCCTTTCCAGGATGTCCTGGTATGTCCATACATAGCAAAATCTCTTTTATCTATTTCAAAACTTACACATGATTATCCCTGTTCATTTTTGAATTTGACTATGATGGAGTTCGTGTCAATGATAAGGCCACAAAGAAGCTTCTCATTCTGGGAACAAACAGTGATGGGCTGTATAGGTTGGAGGATCCAAAGGTTCATGTGTTATATTCTACAAGACAACAGGCTGCGAGTGATGATGTTTGGCATCGAAGATTAGGTCACCCGAATCCTCAAGTTCTTCACCATATGTCCTCCAACAAGTCTATCCTTATCAATAAGCACACCAAGATCATGTGTGAAGCCTGTCATCTTGGAAAGAGTGCAAGATTACCATTTTATACTTCTAGTTTTGTTGCGTCTAGACCCTTAGAGAGGATTCACTGTGATCTCTGGGGTCCCTCTCATGTAGTGTCAGTCCAAGGCTTTCGATATTATGTAATCTTCATTAACAACTATTCAAGGTTCTGTTGGCTCTATCCTTTGAAGATGAAATCATATTTTTACTTTACTTTCACAATGTTTCAGTCACTTGATGAAAACCAGTTTCATCACAAGATATGAACTTTTCAATGTGACGGTGGGGGTGAGTTTACAAGCAATCGATTCTGAGTCATCTACAGTCTTGTGGCATATAACAATACATCTCATGTCCCTATACGCCAGAACAAAATGGACTGGTCGAGAGGAAACATAGACAAATTACAGAGTTGGGACTATCAATGATGTTTCAAAGCAGAATGCCTTAGAAATATTGGGTTGAAGCTTTCCTTACTGCGAATTTTCTCAGCAATTTGCTTCCCCATACGGCTTTAGCTAATCCACATAACATCTTCATGGCAAAGCTCCAAAGTATACTGCTCTTAGGGTCTTTGGTTGCGCATGTTATCCCACCTTAAGAGACTATGCTCAACATAAATTTGATCAAAGATCATTGAAATGTGTATTTTTGGGTTACAATGAAAAGTATAAGGGTTACAGGTGCCTCCTTCCTACTACTGGTCGAGTCTACATCAGTATACATGTTATTTTTGATGAACAACGGTTCCCATTTGCATAGTTTTATGGTCACTTGCAACCGGCAAATACAACTCCTCTGTTTTCAGCTTGGCAACATAGTTTTCTGCCTCCACAGCCTCTTGTTGTCTCATCTTTCTCTGAATAGTCTCATGCACCTAAGCCAAGAGCACCAATTTCAGTTCCTATTCCAACAAGTGCAGCACAAGAATAATTTCTCCAGACAAATACATAGAGACTCTTTACAGATTAAGATTTTCCTCCATTAACTCCTTCACCTCAGCGATCTTCTCCTCCTGGTGTGACTACTGCTTCAGAGGAAGTGCGTTCTAGGTGTACGGCATGCCTTGACCCTGATCCTATAGGCAACATCTCACTTCCTTCCTCAAGCAGGACAGTTATTCCAACACAAGTCACTCCTCAAGTCGATCCTGTTCCAGCTCAAGCTACTTCTCAAGTTGCTCTACCTGCTACAAATCAACAAGGTCATCAGATGGTTAGTAGAGCAAAAGTTGGAATCCATAAACCGAATCCCATATATGCTCTTCTAACCAGCATAGTCTCTTATCATGAGCCCAAGACAGTAACTGAGGCTCTAAAACATCCAGGATGGAACAATGCTATGCATGAAGAAATGGGAAATTGAAAATAAACATTTACTTGGTCATTAGTTCCTTTTTCACCAGACATGAATGTCACAGGAAGCAAATGGGTTTTCAGAACAAAACTCAATGCTGATGGCTCCTTGGACAAACTAAAAGCCAGACTGGTGGCTAAGGGATTCACTCAAGAGGAAGGTATAAACTACCTTGAAACCTATAGTCCAGTGGTAAGGACACCCACTGTGCGTTCTGTTCTTCATGCTGCCACAGTGATGTAGTGGGATATAAAGCAAATGGGCGTTAAAAACGCGTTCCTGCACGGTGATCTAACTAAAACCGTGTATATGTATCTGATAACAAAATTTTTGCAAGTTGAAAATCAATTGCTCAAGCATGCTCATGTCATTGCAATACTTAAGGATCAATCCAGGGAGGCACGAGAACAACACACCGAGAATACGAGACACTAATTGAGCTAAGCGATTCAAATAAGTTTTTATCTAAAGATCCTATGGAATTAAAGACAAGATGATAAATAACAAAACATATAACAAAAGCAATTAAAAGACTAACAAGTTTTGAACCGAAACGAAACGAAAACGATTTAGACAAGATAAAGCAAACGAACTTTGGATAATGGTAATCGACTTAGACATTCTCTAGCTAAACCATGATACTCAAACAATCAAACAATGCTAATCCTTAGACCTTAGATCACTAATTTAGACTAGTACACTTTCATATCACTAATCACTTAGTTGAGAACAAACTTCCATTTGCAATTAAATGATCAACAAGCATTAATCTCTAGTCTAAATAGCCATTAAACACCCTAGACATCCATTTCCATAGGCTAGGAATGTAAAATACTTGCTAAGTTTGGTTGATGAATTTTATCGAACATCTTCCGGGCGAAAAATTCCCTAAGTTCTAAATCAACCTAATCAAGGCTAATCTAGCATTAATCACACCTAAGTAAGGATTCTTCATAAACTAAGTCTTAAACATCATGATTTAGCAAGAAAACATCTAATCTACCATACCCAAAGTTCTAAAGAAACTACTCACAAATCATGAGAATCTCAACAAATCCTTTGTAGGAGGTGTTTAGGTTCATGATTAGATGATTAAAGATAGATAGATTAGAGAAATGAAATAAGAACTTGCATTAAAAACAAAAGATTCAATCACAAAAAGTATCAAGAGCACAAGAGAAACAAGTTTACAAAGGAAAAAAAGATAAAAAAGAACTTGCAAAACACAAAGGGGTCACTTAGTATTTATAGAAAAATGGGCCAGGCAAGGCATATCGGTGTGCTGCATCGATCATATGCACACCGATATGAGCGTATCGGCATGCATTTCCCCGATACGGGACACCGACAATTCTCCTGGTGGGAAATCTGGGAGTCCATATCGGTGTGCCTCACCCCGATGAAGCACCCCAATATGATCGTATCGGCATGCATCTCCCCGATGCAAGACCCCGACAATCTTCCTGGTGGGAAATCTGGGAGTCCATATTGCGCCAGACAGATGTATGCTCACTATATTTGCCGTATCTCTTGAACCGCTGCTCGGAATGATTTTACACCACCTCCAAACGAAAGGTAACTCAATTATCTACGACTTTGATGAAGATCTCCGAAGCTAAAAGCTAATTGAAACCCTTCATCTGAGTCGATCTTTAAAGCACGTCGGATGGCCTCTGCATTTCCCTTGATTTTTGGGCATAGCTCTTGATCCAAATTGGCCCTTTTTGCCCTATGATCTTCCTCCAAGCTCCTCAATGCCTCCATAAGCTCCAAATGGTACCTAAAAACACTTCATGATGCATAAACACATGCAAGAACTAACCTAAGACTCATTAACTCTAAAATGGATGCAAAACCAAAGAAAATCATGAAAGTGCATGCAAAAATTCACAAAATACTAACTAAAATGAATGATAAAATGGACTAAATTATGCAACTATCAGTATCAACCTGCAGGCTTTGTAGACAAAGCTAGACCAAATCACGTGTGTTTACTTCACAAATCTCTATATGGTTTAAAACAATAAGCAAGAGGAACGGCTACTACCATAACATTATTTATCTTTCTAGGTCTTGTGTTAGTTTGTGATACGGTTCATTAGTGGTCTTTTGTAATTTAACTTGTTTGTTTCTATTATGAAATTTGTGTTTATCATGTTTCAAATTTTGATCAATACCATTTAAATTTAAAACTTCATTTTATTGCAATATACAAAAAAAAAAAACTGTTACAAAATAGCAAACGCTATATTAAATATTATAAAATAACAACTCAACAACGTTATGAATAAAACTTTTATAACAAAAAAACCCGCTATTATAAATATATGTATTGCATAAAAAGAGTGCTATATTAAATCTACGATATAATTGCATTTTTTAAAAACGTTATCAAAAGTACAGTGTTTTTTATAACGGGAGTATACACATCGTCTGTAAAAGCGCTATGGATTTCAACCATAGTGGATATTGCGCGTTATGATTATGCACTTTTCATGTAGTGTTTGAAGAGTGACAAAAATTAGCTTTGTTGCTAACATTTGGTATCAAAGCGGTTATCATGTTCTCGTTGACGGCATTCACCTTGAATCAACGTTCATCGAAAACATACAATTTTTTTTTTTCTCTTCTTTCTTTCATTTCACCCCCAAATCGACACCATATCACCCAGGAAAAAAAAATAATTCACAAAAAACGGTCGTGGCTCAAAATCCATGGGACGAGACCATGACCATCAGCAAGGAGAGAATAGATGATCTTGAAGTAGGGTTGGGCTTAGTTCGAATGAGGTCCGAAACTTACTTGCCGTAATGAACGATAGATTTCGGAGCATCGAAACGTCACTCAACCGTTCAATGGAGGAGTCGTTGAACCGAATGATGGAGACCATGACGACAATGAACAGTAACCGAGAAGGAGGATCGAGTGTTCCACGAGGCGGCCGACACAATGAGGAACCACTACCGTGTGTTCCTGCTCACCGCAACGAGCATACAAATCCCTTTGCACCGGCGCAAAACAGAGGCGTGAAGCTCGAATTCCTGAAGCTTAACGAGATCTATGGAGCTCCAATCTTCGATGTTTACTTTGACGACGGAGAGCCAATATTTGATATCTACTACGACGCCAAAGAGCCATCAATGGCGATTCTACATGAAACCATGACGGAGGAGTTCGTTTCTCTTCAAAGTGAGCTACACGAAGAGGTGAAGAAGATGGTGAATAAACCATACCGACCGACCAAACGGGTGGTGGAAATGGTGTAGTTAACGCCGTGTGATTCCCGAGGGAGACGGCATGACGACAACATCAAGCCGACAAGGAAAATTGCTCCGACCACCGGAGGAGTCAAGAAGCTTCATCGTTCCTATTCCAGAATCATTGCTCTTCGTGAAATTTTTAACTGCGAGAAGAGTAAGTCATTGATATGTAAACTTCCTTTCAAACGTCTCGTTCATGATCGTGGTAAACAACTACTTCCCCATGTAATGATCACCGGCCAAGGTTCTCTCACGGACCAGCTTTGCAAAAGTTCTCTCACTGAACCTTGAGGACAAGGTTCGTCCGAAAGGTGGGAGTATTGATAGGATACAAGACGAAGAAGAAATAATCAATGATGCTGAGGTGGCGTTGAAGAGCAACGAAGACACGTAAGCACAATCTAAGATATTCCAATTGACAAAGTCTATGACCTGCCTCTGTTTTACGTTTTCTACTAAAAGATAATTAGTCTTCCTTGCTTTAAGTGGAGATATTGCGTTCTCAACTGATACCATTGGTCATCCTTGTTTTGAAGAATGGTTCCTCCACTTTTTTTGTTGACATCAGTTCCTTCACTTATAATTTCTTTTATCCTCAACTTGTAATATTGTTTATCTTCCACTTGTAATCTTTGTCTATTTAAGCAATGAGAAGATATTGGAATAGGTAGACAAAAACAACTACCAAAGAAATACTTGTGTTCTTATTTTCATTGTTTTGATCGACACTTGATCGTCCAATAACTGTGTTCTCTCTATTCATATTCATATTACTATTAATTTAAAGTGTTCTAAATATTTTAATTTACTAATCAAATTGTGAATTAAACCATCATCTTTTTTTTTATTATTTCATATATTTTTCAGTTAATCTATTTTTCTTAATTATTTGACAATATATTCTTTCATTTATCCCTCTAAATTCCTCTATTACCATTTAAATTATTAGTTATTCCACCAGATTCCGTCAAAAATCATAAATATATTCCTTCAGATTCCACATTCAGCCAAATTCAGCTATTACCATTAGACCCAATAAATATTTTTATGTTATTATGCCCATTATCCATTTCTGTATCCCACAGATTCTCCAATATCTTATTGAGGATTCAACACTTGTAAATAGGCCTGAGCTTTTACCCGAATCGAACATAATCGTTTTTAGTCATTTCGTTTGGGATCGATTATTAGAGGTGAATCGATCGGAGGATGTGTAAAAGAAGTTCATGTAGCAGTTCGGTTCTTCAAAACCGAATGGTTAATCGGAAAACATAACCTAAGTCCTAAAAACTTTTTTCGACTCTTCATTCTTCAATCCGGTGGACTCTGAAGTTTCTAACTGCAGATCCAAATTAGCATTCTTTTTTTCTTGTTGGTTTTAATGTTAAAAGTTACATTGGTTCTGATCTGATTTCTTCTCAAACCTTGTTTAATTTCTGTTTTCTTCTATGTTGCTCTGATTTTGTTTTTGTTTCTTATATGTTTGATGCAGCAATCACAGTGGTTCTTCACTTCCTTGAGTTGCAATTGGAATTAGAGGTACAAACTTAATCACTTGTGTTCTCTTTAGTAATTTTGCCTTTGAAATTTAGTAGTGTTGCTTGGGTTCTCTTTTAGTACTTCTGCCTCTGAACTTTCAATGGAACTTACTTGAATCCAATGAACTTGATCACATCTCATTAACCTTACTTGTGTTTATTTTGTTTGTCTAATGACTCTAATCCAACTTATATTGATTGAATCTTTATGGTTTTGTTTGTTTTTTTGTATCTCAAAGATGAGAATGGCTGAAACTGAAATCATCACAAGTGCTCTGCCCTTGTTTCTTCAATGTGTAGTGTTCTTCTCTGCCCTTGTTCTTCACTGCCCTTGTTCTTGTATCGGACATTTTGACTGAAGTTTGTGAGTCAGTGTTGTCTTGTTATAATCTCCATTTTGTATTTTCTGGATCTTGTTGTCTTGTTTTAGTATTCTATTTTGTAACTCTGCAACAGAAAATTTAAATCTTAATCGAATCTTGTTTTGTATCTTAGAGAAATTTGCTCAAACGGATGCATTTTGTTATTTGAACCGAAGTAACCGAAATTTTGTTACTTGAACGAAACTAACCGGTGTATACTGTACTAACCACATTTTTGTTATTTGAACCGAAGTAACCAAAATAGTAACAAAAATCTTTTTTTTTTTTAAATACAACAAAAAGTTCGGTGCGATTTGGAACCATTTACAACTATCGAAATATCCCTTAACCGAACCGAACTATACTTTAGTTTGGTTAATTACGGAACCCTTTAGTCCTATCCAAAAAAAATGAAAAAACGAGTACCTGAACGGAACCAATTTGAACTACCCGAATTCGCATGCCTACTTGTAAGGGTTTGTTAATTTTTTGAAGTCATAGTTCCTGTCGTACGCCATGTTACATCCTCAATTAATCAATGATATGGTTAACATTTGAGAGGAATCAAAGTAAAGATATTAAAGAAAATCGAAATGGAATACAATTGTTTCATCAAACTATCCGGTGGAAATATGGACAAGATATAAATATTGGGGGGCGATTTGCAAATTTGCCTGATATTTTTGGATTTAACGCTGAAATGATCTTGTCTAACTCAATTCTAAAATACTCCTCGGGTAATAATCAATTTCTTTTTGATTTTGTTTTTAATTCGATAAATTGGTGTAAATCCAAAAAACCAATCAAAGTTTTAGTATTTACAGACCCAACCACGATTTGGGTCGGGTAAAGTCGAAATCCGGTGGAATCGGGTCGGGTCTAGCTATTATTTAATTTTTGTGTTTTTTTTTTTTTTTGTGTCGAAAGCTTCCCTTCTTCTCCGTCATCCTTCGAGCAGAGAGATTGAGTAGAGAGATTGATCCCAACTCCAAGCTCGAGCCAGTCACTAAATCCGACCCACAAGCCCCGATTTTATCATCCTCCATCACCCTCCGTCGAAGTCAACATCTCGGGAAAAAGGGTTCTCACCGATTCCTCTCGGTGGAGCTCGGCGACGGCAAAACGGAACGGCGACAGCGGCAACGGAGCTCTCCGGTCGGAGATTCACGGCGGCGGTGGTTCCTCTCTTCTTCTCTCCCGCGAGTTCTCTCTCCTTTGGCGGCGGTTCTCTTCTCTAGTGGCTCTCTCCTTCTCCATCACGATTCGCTTAGGATCTTCTTGATAATGCAATATCAGCGTGAAGGGATTGGGATGGGAAGGAGAGGTAGGCCTGATCTTAAAATAAATTCACGCAGGTGTTAGCTCCCTCTATTGTTTCGTCTTAGATTGTATATTGTAGTATTGGTTTTAGCATCTGTTTTGGTGAATTTATTCGAAACACCTGCGTGATGAATATTTGGGGTTCTGTTCTTCTTCTTTTAGATTCTAGCTAATAGCAGTAAATTATGTTAGCCTGATCTTAATTTTTTGCGACTGTGGTTGGTTAGAATGTGTAATTGAATCTGGCCTTCTGTGTTCCATTGTAGCTAACTTAGTTTTTACAAGAGGAATTGATTGGTACTTCTTAAATCTATCTATGTGCAAATATACTTATTCCTGTTTTCATTCAACTTTCTCATGTGGTTGTTCACCATTTAAATCTCTTTGTTACTCAAAAGCTATACTTTAATTGCTTTAGGCAAGCTGAACATCAGAAGCCTCGTTGACTTCTTCGGGAGGAGGCCGATTATGTGGAGTCGAAGAAGAAGAGATGATGAGAGATATCAGACTAAGAGAGAGGAAAATGCATGCTTTTTGGAGTTGAAGAAGAAAGAATATCAGAGGTCTTTGACTCACGATACAGAGAAGATTAAGAAAAGAGACGAATACCAATATTTTGGGGCCGACGAAGAAAGAAGATCAGAAAAAATCTGACTGGTGAAGCAATATTTTAAAAGTTTTATTTTAACATTTCTAGTATTACTTGGTACAACTACATTTTGGTATTACGTATAACTGCATTTTGGTATTACGTATAACTGGATCTTCTACGAATTACTTAGATCTAGATTTCTAGTATTACTTGGTACAATTAGATTTTGGTATTACGAAATTGAGACAATTTATAGTATTATTTGGTACAACTAGATTTTGGTATTACGTATAATTGGATATCTTACGAATATCTTACGAATATCTGAGACTATTTCTAGTATTACTTGGTACAACTAAATTTATAGTATTACTCGATATAATTGAATATTATAAAATAATTTTAAGAAAATCTAGGTTGAAAAAAAAAATTCAAAAAAAAAATTCCAAACAAAAAAACATTAAAAATATGTGACACCGTCAAAATAGACACATGGCACCGTCATATATCGGTATTAATCAGGGTTGAAAAAAATAAGATTAAAAAAAGAATTCCAAAAAAATCAGAAAATCTTAAAAACATTAAAAATCCGGTCAAAATGAACACCTGACGCCGTCATTAAAACACATGACATGAAAAACATTAAAATTGAGGGAAAAAAACAAAATTTTAAAAATTTCAAAATATTTAACATAGTTATACTTCCTAGTTGTATAGTTGTTCTCGCTTCCAAACAGTTGTACTTTGGGGATATTTCACTTATATTAGTATTACCTTGAATTAAACTTTAATTTGTTAGTTGTACCAATAACATTTGGTACCTTAAGTACATTTCCAATGTTTTCATGCAATAATATGTTTTAAAGCACTTTTTTGTATCTTTTGCATTATAAGGTGGTTAAAATTAACAAAGTCATCATAAAAATATAAAGTGTTTGATGGGAAAACAAGAATATGATAAAAAATATTATCCAAATTTTTTTTTTTGTGTAACTAATAAATGTTATATCAATTTATTCAAATTCATGTTTACCATACATATACTTTTCTTATACAATACTTTATATTTTTAAGGAGATTTTGTGATTGTTACCCACGTTATGAGACGATATCGTCAAGGAATGTGATATAATAAATTTTATTCTATACAGACTTTGAAAATGTACTTAAGGTACCAAATGCTATCGGTACAACCAACAAATTTTACTTTAATTCACGATAATACTAATATAAGTAAAATATCTCTAAAGTACAATTGTTTGGAAACGAGAACAACTAGAAAGTATAACTATATTAAATTTCATGAATTTTGCACAGTTATTCTTAGTAATGCAGTTATCCTGACTCTTTTTTTATTATTATAAACCAAAGACGGTTGGATCCGTCGTGTGGTCTCGTTTTGTTTTTCTTTTAAGTAAGTTATTGTATTTTTTTTTAATTCAAAAATGTAATATTAAATTAGATTTCATTAAGACTAAACGTTTTGAAACAGAATGAACGAGAACGAAGGAAGAGTACGTACAATAAGAGAGTAGAGTAGAATAAAATTAAATCCAAAAGAGTATTTTAGAGTTAAACCTGATACTTTTAGCTGTATAGTTCCGATCACAATTTGCTTTGATATTATATTGTAGACTCAGAGAATCGATGATCGTTACAAATCCGAGAATTATTAAACGCTTTACCGGAGATGTCGAGCTCAGGCCAAACACAGTTCCGCTATACGCAGACGCCGTCGAAGGTGGTGCACATGTGGAATCTGCCATGGGAATGCGTGGAAGAGGAGCTCATCGACTTATGCAAACGATTCGGCAAGATCGTGAATACCAAAATCAATGTTGGCGCCAATCGCAACCAAGCCTTGGTCGAATTTGTGAGATTTTTCGTCTTCGGTCAGATTATTTGGTTTCTTAATTTCCCTTTCCCCAATTTCTAGTTCCTAGGATTTTCATATCGTTTTGGCCATGTCTCTTGACCAACCATTAATTTGCTTTACAGGCTGGCTTGAATCAGGCTATATCAATGGTTTCGTATTATGCTTCATCTTCAGAGCCCGCACAGATTCGGGGAAAAACTGTCTATATTCAGTACTCAAATCGGCATGAAATAGTAAACTATCAGAGTCCTGGAGATGTTCCTGGAAATGTCCTGTTGGTTACCTTTGAGGGAGTGGAATCTCACAAAGTGCAATTTGCGAATGTCTTATTCAGTTCATACTGATATAAACATCAAGTTTCAGTCCCACCGTAGCCGGTAGAATTTTGATCCCTTGCAAATGTGCCTCTGCATATACTATCACTATGTTGTAAACCTTATGTTAGAATAGTTTATTCATCTGTTTGATTCTTTTACGTACTTAGGGATTACACAAATCCATACCTTCCAGTGAATCATATCGCAATAAATGGGTCTATGCAGGTAAATTTTTCTTTCCCCTGCCCTTACCTCCCTTGTATCTATCTCTCTCCACCACTTTTTACCTTTCTTACATTGACTGCGTTATGTTAAATTACTGATCATCTTTGAAATCACTGCCTTCAGCCTGCTTTGGGTGCTGACAGAAAGAAAGTAGAATCTCAGAGCAACGTCCTTCTCGCTTTGATTGAGAACATGCAGTATGCTGTCACCGTGGATATTCTTCACATGGTGAGGAACAACAGTATGCACGTTTCTGCTTCGCAGTATGCAATTAATAATTTCCTTTGCTTCTCATAGGTGTTTTCTGCGTATGGAACTGTCCAGAAGATTACTATATTTGAGAAGAATGGTTCTACACAAGCCTCAATTCAATACACTGGTACATCCCCTTGATGATGTGATCCGGCTCTTAAACATCTTCGTTATTTTACAAATCATCTTATGGCTATGCTAAGCATTTGAATACAATCATCTTTTGCTTAATGTTTGTTATTTATTCTCTGTAGATATACCAACGGCGGCAATAGCCAAAGAAGCACTGGAAGGATACTGCATATATGACGGTGGCTACTGTAAGCTTCGACTATCATACTCTCGTCATACTGATCACAATGTAAAGGTACATAAGATTTTTTGCTTTCTTGAGTTGTGTACCTAAAGAAAACAAAAAGAGAATACTAATGGATGCCTGCAAGAACCGTATGCTTTTTCTCTTCAACAATTCAGCAAAATCTGAAATCAACTTCCTATTTTTAAAAAAAAAAATAATATTCTTCTTCTTCTATTTCCTGTGTTTGAATGAAGGCTTTTAGCGACAAAAGCCGAGACTATACACTCCCTGATCTAAGCCTACTCATGGCCCAAAAGGTTCCTGGAGTCTCAGCTTCTGCGCCAACAGGCGGTTGGCAGAATCCGCAGGTGCAAACTCAATACTCAGCTTATGGTGGGAGCCCATATATGTACCCATCTACTGATTCCACGGGGGCTTCACCTTCAGGTCATCCTCCGTACTATTGTTGATAATTTGCTTCTCTATAAATTTCGGATATTTTTCTGTCGTCTAAAGACCGAACTGGGAATTTCCATGCTCAGGTTTCACCTGTTATGTTTCAGGTAAAAGTGTGATTGTTCTTTTTTTGGTTTATTTAATAGACATTTAAGTGGGAAAACCAATAATAAATCGAAACGCTCTCCAAGCGCCAATAAATTAGGACTCGTATTGATGCAGAATAGCCCAATAAGGTGTAACTATCAGTGGTCTGACGATGGGCACTATAAGAATTCCATCTTCTTCTAAGGAATATGAATTAGATTTCTAGGTATTTTTAGAAATATTATTTTACCACTTTTTTCCACAAAATAAACCCTATTTATTTACAGTACATCAAACGAGAAGTTGAAACTATAAAGAATTGAGGACAAATGAAAAATTTACCGTTTTGAGTCTAGAATCTTGATTGAAATTGTTGACATTTCTTTTTAAATATGTTTTTTAACTTATCAGTGCTCTGAATTTTAAATTAAAAATAAACGAGAAAAAAAATAAAATTGATTTGAAGCGTTGGCTTTCTCCTTAATTCGCTGTGCCAAAGTCGACTAAGACTGCATTTCTCAACATAAATTGTTGTTATTTCAGGTGAGGATGTTACGTTCTCCACTTGTGCGCAATATGATTCTGTACAAAGCAACTTATTCTTTGATTATTAACGTTTGCTTTGACTTCCTTATTGCAGATAAATCTAGGAATTTTCCAGCGATGAAGTTTGGTGGTAAAATTTTGTATAGCAAGACTGCTAGTGAGGTTGAAATGCGAGTAATACAGCTTCTAAAGGATCTTGAAACCAAGAGAGATGAATCTGGAAGAGCTATTGTTGGGTTTGATATTGAATGGAGACCAAGTTTTAAAAAAGGTATTTATGTTAAGTATCATTTTCTTTTTTTTTGTCTCCATTAATATTTGTTTCTTGTGTGACTGTATCCGTGGAAGACACACCTCAGTTCATGCTATTAGGGTCTTATCTCGGTCTATTCTTTGATTTGTCTGTTTGCAAGTTTCGTCTGTTTCGATTGCAGTTTTTAAGTATGCAATTTGCAATCAAATGCATCTTATGGTGCATATTATTTTTATGGATGCATATGTTTTTGTTGTCTATTTCATCCTTTGAAATCTCGATCAGATAATGATAATACATGCTCTTGTCTTTAGATCAGAAAGAGCTTATGGTTTTTGTCTCCTTTCTAAATGGTAGAAAGAAAGTGTAGAGGGCTCACTTGTGCAGTTTTGTGTAGTCTCAAACCTCATTTCTGCAAGCTTTTCATATGCTACTTTGTTCTCTTTACTTGTCTTGTCATCCATGTTGTAATGACAGTTGCTTGATTAATATAACACCATGTCTTGTGAGATTGTAAACTTTTTATCTGTGGGCCTGAAGTTGAGTTAAAACTCTACCACTATGTGGAGTTTCCCTTCTTTGGGTTGAAGAAGAAAGATCAAAGATGTATCTTGTTCGTCTGGAGAGTTTAGCCCAGCTCAAACCATGGATGATCTTTTGGTCGGGAATAAAATAGATTAGTGTACTTATGTCTGTTCTCAAGATCTTGTTATGGCCATGATAATTAAACAATGGGACATATTCATACACTCTTTGATGTTTGCTAGTATATGCATTATCCCGAGAGATCTAACGATTTTGATGACAATATGGGTCGTTTAGGTGTTCTCCCAGGGAAGGTTGCAGTTGTCCAGATATGTGTAGATAATGATTATTGTGATGTTATGCACATTATCCATTCTGGTATCCCACAAAGACTCAAACATCTTATTGAGGATAGAACAATTGTAAAGGTTTGTTATCTTTTGAAGTCAAAGTTCTTGTTGCACGCTATGGATATGCTTACTTAACATAGTTTTGATATGTATATAGGTAGGTGTTGGAATTGACGGTGACTCTGTGAAGCTTTTCCATGACCATGGAGTATCCATCAAAGATGTCGAGGATCTTTCAGATTTAGCCAACAAAAAAATTGGTGGAGATTTGAAACAATGGGGTCTTGCCTCGCTAACTAAGACACTTGTTTGCAAAGAGGTATCCATTGTCCATCTCATTTGGTTAGATACCAAAGCTTGATTTGAATTTTGAGAACAAAAGTGAGAATTAGATTTATCATTTTCCTCTTTCCCTAAAACAATGGAACACCACTATAACTGTTTTGTTGTTTCGGAATCTTGTTCTATTTCGCTTTAAAAGCTTGACTATTATTACTTTGCAGCTCTTGAAACCAAAGAGTATCAAGCTCGGAAACTGGGAGGCCTATCCTCTATCAAATAAGCAGTTACAATACGCAGCAACCGATGCTTATGCTTCATGGCATCTTTATCAGGTAACAATAAAAACAAAACCCACTTTTTAGTTTTACCCGTGACTGGCTGCACAAGGCTTGTTATTGGTGAGTAGGAAGCTAATGGAGGGCATTGTTACATCTGCTTAGGTTCTAAAGGACCTTCCTGATACCGTCAATTGCTCATAACGTGAAGGACGAAGCTTAAAGGTTAGCCTATAACCCCCAAGACCAGTCTAATGGTACTAAATCTTTATGATAGTATTGTCATCATGAGCTTCATGCTCTTGAACACAAAATCATATCTTAAGTTGGTTGATTCAAACTTGGAATTTTTATATAAAGATTTCATCATACGCGGGAAAAGGGAAAAAAAAAAAAGAAGCAAAGCACAAATCATGAAACAAACCGGTGGAAGGAATGAGTATCGATCAATCTTAACAAGGAAACCAAATAGGAAACAAAAGCTGGCATTCTGCAAAACACAAGAATGTTTTCGACTTTTCGATAGAGATGCGTTCCTCCACCTTATGTTTTAGCTGCCACCAGAACTGACACAATCATCGTCATTCGTCACCTTGACCGCCACCTTGACCGCCACCACCAGAGAGACTCACTTTCAATCTACGACCATCCAGCGACTGAAAATTCAAAACCAAAGCAATAATAAGTTTTGACCATATATAAAGACACAGAAAAATTATACCATAAATAGAGCCATCAAAAACCTGACTATTCATCCCTGTTATGGAAGATTCGGCTTCAGAGTGACTACTGAAGGTGACAAATCCAAAACCTCTGGACCTTCCTGTGTCTCTGTCTCTCATGACGATTGCTGCACCCAAAAAAACAAACAAACAAAACTGTGTTTAATGAGAAACTTATACCACACTCAACATCATGATAAAACAAGTAGCTCGTAAATATTAAATGAAAAGGAATTTACAATCTAGCACTTGACCGTAATCAGAGAAAGCCTGCCTCAAAGTATCATCGGTAGTGTTGTCTGAGATATCTGAAGCCAATTAAAATACAGTAACAAAACCTTCAAATCACAACACATGGCTAAAGCAAATTGAAAATGAACATCTCATAGATAGAAATAAATTATTACTTCCGACGTAAACCCTAGTAGACATGTTTACGCAAATCCTGAATAGTCAAGATCTTGATCCAAGTTAGGCTTAATTAGACCCAAAAAAACAGGAATTGTAGAATTCAACCAGAATAAAACCCAGTAGAGATAGAATGGAGAATGGAGAATGGAGAATGGAGAATGGAGAATGGAGCCATGGGAGATAAAGGTTTTAGTTTTATGGAGGTCAATTGGGTTGCTTTATTTTAATCTATTTTGATTTAAAAATCAATTAGGTGGAAACCATGGAATTATAAATTAATTTACGGCGAGTTTTTTTAATAACGCAACCACTCAAGTAACCAATAACAATATATAATAGATCGTTAGGTTTTGACTCTGTAATCTTTTCCAATGTCAATGGAGTATCTGTCAAATTAAGATGTCTTTATTATTTGAAGAAGCACGCCAATGGCGAGAGGATAAACAAGCCCACTAGGCCAATATATTCAACGGATTAAACGTTTTTGAGTTGACTTTTTTTGCAAGTTAATCCTCCTACGAAAAATGCCTGGCGGAATCTAGCACTAAAAAGAGTGGTTTCATTATTGGTAGCAAATGGGTATACTCAATCAAGCTGAAATCCGAAAGTCAACATATGAAGTTCTCGATGACGTGGCAATGATGGACGTCGTCTAAATTCTAGACGAAACGTGGAACACACTGTTTAGATTAGATAGAAAACGGCAACCACTTAATTTTTTTTTGTAGTTTTGAAACTTAAAAACAACATGAGAAGGAGGAGAAGAAACCTAGGTTTTATTAATATACTTAAAAATGAAAAAGAAATGAATTTTAATTTTAATTATATTTAATTAAACCCAAAAAATGGATCGTTTCTGGATCTACAATGACGACGATCGGAGCACCAAAACCGATGAATCAGAGATTACAGTAAAACGAGAACGAGAAAGAAAAATCAGGGTGTGATTTAAATCTATCCACGAGCAGTTTCAACCAAACTTCCGGCGGTTAGGAGAATAGAATCATTGCGGTAACGCCGGAGATTTCAGATCGAGAGACCGGAGTAACCGTCTCGAGCCTCCATCTCCGATCTCAACGGCGAACCTGATCCCCGGTTCTCTTCTCCCGGAATCAGCGATAAACCGAGCCCATACGAAACTCATTACCGGCACCGCTCGATCGCCGTCTCCTCCGCAACGACGCTTCATCCTCACCACCGAAGCAACACGCCTCTAATATTTGATACGGTATTGTTCACACAATCCTCAACTACTCGCATCTTCCCCATTAATCAACCTAAATCCTTAATCAAAAATCTTCCAGTCAAAACCCTAGCCGTCAAAGACACAATCATAGATTTCGGCAAGCACAAAGGCAAAATTGCTTGGTTCTTTGCCTTGTTCTTACCTCTAATGGGTCTGTATGAATCTTCACGCTGGAGATTCTGAGTATTGGGCAAAGCTTGCAGATGAAGTGCTCGAGGACGAAGTTTAGAACTGAGTGGAAATTTGCAGAGAAAATCCTCCGTGGAAGTGATNTGATTTAAATCTATCCACGAGCAGCTTCAACCAAACTTCCGGCGGTTAGGAGAATAGAATCATTGCGGTAACGCCGGAGATTTCAGATCGAGAGACCGGAGTAACCGTCTCGAGCCTCCATCTCCGATCTCAACGGCGAACCTGATCCCCGGTTCTCTTCTCCCGGAATCAGCGATAAACCGAGCCCATACGAAACTCATTACCGGCACCGCTCGATCGCCGTCTCCTCCGCAACGACGCTTCATCCTCACCACCGAAGCAACACGCCTCTAATATTTGATACGGTATTGTTCACACAATCCTCAACTAATCGCATCTTCCCCATTAATCAACCTAAATCCTTAATCAAAAATCTTCCAGTCAAAACCCTAGTCGTCAAAGACACAATCATAGATTTCGGCAAGCACAAAGGCAAAATTGCTTGGTTCTTTGCCTTGTTCTTACCTCTAATGGGTATGTATGAATCTTCACGCTGGAGATTCTGAGTATTGGGCAAAGCTTGCAGATGAAGTGCTCGAGGACGAAGTTTAGAACTGAGTGGAAATTTGCAGAGAAAATCCTCCATGGAAGTGATAAGAGCATGAGGGCTTTGACTTATGTGAAGAAAAAGAACATAGATGAGAAGAGAAAGGACGAGGCGGAGGGGTGCGAGGCTGAAATGCCAGAAATTGGGAAAAAGTAGGCTGATATGCCATAAGTCTAATAATTAATTTCATTTTGATTTTATTTTAATAAGGAAAACCGTGGAAATTTTTTCGTTATCCTTACTTGTCTTTATAATTACAAGAAAACCAAGGTTATATCCACCCAATTTCAGACCCACCCGATGACCCATGCGCAACCCACTATTTATCATTTTATCAAATATTTTCTTTCAAAATCGATTTATTAATACTCAAAAACTTTTTTTTTTTTTTCGACTAATCTCTACTCAAAACCTTCAACCTTCTCTCTCCCCCCGATAAACCAAATCTCTCATAACTTCCGACTGCTCCTCTTCCGACTCCTTCCGATTCGAAATTTCCGGCGATCGATCCACCATCGTCGTTGATATGGCTGAGGTGAGAAATTCCGCTATCGAAGCCCCCAAATCAACGAATCAAGCCCCCGAATCAACGAATCAAGCACCCGAAACAACGAATCAAGCACCCACACTCGGAGGCAGAGAAGAAGCGTCAAATCGCAGTGTCGAAGCACCGGCGGAAGACGAAGCCCCTGAAACAACCAATCGCAGTGCACCCACGACGGAACCCGAAGAGCCCGAGAAAGAAGATTCAACGGGCACGGCAGAACCTGGTGAAGAACCCGAGAAAGAAGCAGACGAACCTGGTGAAGAACCCGAGAAAGAAGCAGACGAAGATGTTGAAATGAGAGAAGATTCAACGGGCACGGCTAATGATGGTGATGGCGAAGAAGAGGAGGAACAACTGCAAGAGGAGGAACAACCGCAATTGGTATGTATACTTGAGATTCCCAACATGCTGAAATTCATTACAGGGGTAGTAGAAGAAAGTATGGGGTTATGGGTTTTGGTCTGTGGACAATTGGGACAACTTAGGTTGATAAAATATGTTTGGTCTGTGGAAAACTGGGACAACTTAGTTTTATAAAAATATGTTTGGTCTGTGGACAACTGGGACAACTTAGGTTTATAAAAATCTGTTTGGTCTGTGGACAACTGTGACAACTGATATAACTATGTTTGATAACATTGTGTTTTCGTTTGTATTTCAGGATGCCGATGATAGCCAACCAATGCAGCCTGAAAAGCTTTACTTCGGTCCAACCGAGTATAGCAAGGCCTGTACGATACATACGAGGTGTGCTGTGTCGCATGTTGTCGATGTGATAGGCCAGCTTCCGGAAGAGCTGGAATGGTTCAGAGCCCATCCTCAGTTTAAGCACATTTTCCACATGTTCAAGGAGCCAAACCACATGAGTCAAGAGTTATGGATGCTTCTCCTTCACACAGTCTCTACCGAGAAGATGAATGAGGCATGGTTTGTGGTGAATGGAGTCCCCATTCGGTATTCTTTGAAGGAGCATGCGCTTCTTAGTGGTCTTGACTGCCATGAGTATCCGAATGACTATAAGAAGTTGGGTAGTTTGAATTTTGTTAATAAGCACTTTGGAAGGGATGATAGAATCAAGATCGCAGAGGTGGAAGCCGAGCTAAAATCAATGGAGAAGAGCTCCGTAGAGAGGCAGAAGATGGCGCTGTTGTTTTTCTTATCCAAGGTTTTGAAAGCGAAGTCTAAGGCTGATGGCAACATAGACCCCTTCATGCTTAGAGTTGTTGGTGATTTGAATATGTGTAAAAGGTTTCCATGGGGGCGTTACACATTTGATGAGACTATGAAGGAGATCCGGCGTGTGGTGAATAAGTTTGAGAGCTGCGTGAAAGCAAAAGGAGAAAAAACTAGCTTTTCTGGTTTCATTCTTCCTCTACATGTAAGTATGAGTTATATGTTTTGAATTCTTAAATTTATGATTTTTAACTTTGTTTGATATATTGTGACTTTATGTGTAGATTCTTGCATTTGAGTGTATTCCTAGTATGGGAAGGAAATTTAGAGAAGTTGTACCCGCTAAGCCTGACTGTCCAAGGATGTGCAAGCACAAATTCACTGATGTTTGCATGAAAGGTATACCTTTGGATGATATAAATGAAGCGATTGGCAATAGTGCTGAGGTATAGTTTTTCTTGCATATTGTTATGAGTTTGATATGACTGATTGGTTTAGTATCAGAGTAGTAAGTTGTATTCGTTGATATTGACAGGACATTTCTGCACCATGGATCTCAAACGAGGCAGTTTCGTAAAGGCAGTTTCGCACAACTCCCATGTTGTGCATGCTTTGCATCCCTTCATTGACCTTATCAATTTGAGTTTTCAGACTTGATAGTTCTTCTGTGACAGCGTCATCGCACCATTTCCATATGTGCTCATGACTACCTCTCTTGTACATTGAATGAAGAAATCATTCAGCTACATTGAAACAAAACCCTAAATTCTATACTTTGGCTAAATCACAAACTCATTCTTTGTTTTNGCGAATCACGGATCCTGGTATAGATGATGGTATCAGATTTATTGATTTAGAGGTTGAGGGTTGGACGAATCATCTAACCGTGAAGAAGAAGAAGATATGTTGGAGACATTTGTATGAGTTAGACTTTGGTGCTCGGTTTCAAGGCCCTACAGAGGAACCTCCACAAGCATCAACATCTTTGTTGGAGTTGCAGGCGTCGATGGAGAATGGCTTCAAAGAGATCATGGAGAAGCTTTCTCGCATGGATGCAAGAGTGAAATATCTTGAAGACTATGTACTTCCACAAGGCTTCTCACCAGCACCAGCACCAGCACCAGCACCATCACCCGTCTCAACACCAGCACCAGCACCAGCCTCATCTGCAGCACCACCCGTCTCAGCACCAGCACCAGCCTCTGCCTCCTCAGCACCAGCACCAGCACCAGCCTCTGCCTCCTCAGCACCAGCACCAGCCTCTGCCCAGTCTCTTCCCTTCCCAGTCTCTCCATCCTTCCCACCATCCTTCCCATCCTTCCCAACACCCGAGTTTCTGAGGGAACTATGTAGAGTCAAACCTGGTGACCCACCACGTAAGAAGAGGATCAAGGTTGCAGCTAAGAGGAATCCTCTCCCAGTACCCATCTTTGATTTACCTGATTTACATGATCCACCAGCTAAGAGGATGCGACAACCATCGATTTGGGTGACGACCCCTTTTACAGAAGGGAGAAAGCCGAAGGGGCAAGACAAAAAGCCGAAGGGGAAAGGGAAAAAGCCGAAGGGGCAAGGGAAGAAGTAGAAAATGTGTTTAGGTTTTTTTTGGAACTGGTATAGACCTTTGTTTCTGTGTGTTATTATTGTTGGATTTAGTTGTCCCCGTGTTATAATTGTTGGATTTAGTTTTTGAACTAGAATGTTTGTTTACTAGGTGTTTTAGTATGAACTTATGGTATTACTCGTCTTTATTTAAGGTTATATTTCAGTTCTGGTAATGGGACAACTGGGACAACATTGTACAACTTAACATTCTTTTCGGTTGTGGTAATGGTACAACTGGGACAACAATGTACAATTTAACCTTCTTTTCGGTTGTGGTAATGGGACAACTGGGACAACATTGTACAATTGAGTGTTTAGGGTTTAGCACAACATAATGAAAATAAAGGATCTTGCCATAATATTAGTTTAATCGGTACAGACTTTTACTTAAGAAAATAAGAAACCGCAACAAACACAAGGAAAAATGCAATTATCACATATCCATCACCTCGGTTGGCAAGCAATTCCTTCATCCTTGAAATCTCTCTTTCCATCCCAGCCAGGAGCTCTCTCATTTCCATAATTTTTGCACCATGGGTCTCAAACGAGGCAGTTTCGTGAAGGCAGTTTCGCACAACTCCCATGTTGTGCATGCTTTGCATCCCTTCATTGACCTTATCAATTTGAGTTTTCAGACTTGATAGTTCTTCTGTGACAGCCTCATCCCACCATTTCCATATGTGCTCATGACTACCTCTCTTGTAAATTGAATGAAGAAATCATTCAGCTACATTGAAACAAAACCCTAAATTCTATACTTCGGCTAAATGACAAACTCATTCTTTGTTCTTACCTCATGCGGCCAATGTGGACAGGTGTACATTAGCCTTCCTCGAGTAGCTTCAGCAGTCGATTCCTTGATAACAAGAGAGACGTCACACCAACACGTTCCTCGCATACCCCAATCTCCATCAGCTTGGTAGTATGAACTGTCCCAAGAGTGTCGGGAAGAAGAAGAGCCCGAGCTGTAACTCGGCATCTTGTTGATTTTCGATTTGGGTGAAATTAGGCGGAAACCCTTTTCGATTTGGGGGAAATTAGGCGAAA
>PKMM01023324.1:179645-195657 GCA_002933915.1 Eutrema heterophyllum | reverse complement strand
AGAATATAATTGATTGTGAATTTTTACATGTTAAATGTAATTAAGTTGATCAAACGGTTCATTAATACTTCTACACCAGTAGGTTTGGGTTTCGATTCTCATAGAATGCAATTTTTACGAATTAATAGAAGTAAACTTACAGAAAATTTCCAGCGTGGTTCGTATAACTTCGTATAATGTATGCTATACGAAGTTATTACGAAATATTTTTACCATGGAATATTCTTGCAAAACAAACAAAAACTTAAAATTATCCATAAATTTAATATATATAAATAATAAGTAGTTTAAAAAATATATATATATATATATTGCCGATTATTTATCTGCGCATAAAGCGGAAAAATATCTTGTAATATATATATATATATATATAATTTTTTTTTGCCGATTATTTATCTGGGAAAAATATCTTGTAATATAGTAAATTGATTGGAAATCAATCGAACTGTTTTGACCAATTCTGACCACTCATATCATTAACCCTAGAACAAATAAGAGTATAAGACACAACTCAGCTCAAAGCCGCGTCCTATTCTGCCACTTTCCTTCTTCTCCTCTTCTACTCCTCCGGTTACTTGTCCATTCTAATTTTCGTCACTTCTCAACTTTTTTTTTTATTATTTACATGGTCTGTGCATACTTATAATTAATGTGATACAGGTTCAATCAACAGCAAGAAACGCCGCTCCGTTTCAAGTTAAAGCCCCGGTTCAGAAACCTAAATACATGGGACAACCCTGTGCAGCTGTAGCACCTCGAGAACCAGGTTAGAAGACAGAGATGGTCATCCATTGTCGTTGGATTTAAATAACTCTTTTCTCTTCTTGTCTATTTTGGAAATCAGATGGGTATTGTTTGGTTTCAGGCACTTCGATATTCGTGGGAAATCTTCCAATGGATGCAAAGCCGCCTCAACTCCATAAACTGTTCAAGGATTTTGGTCCTATCAAAGAAAATGGGATTCAAGTTAGAAGCTCCGAGGTATGATCTTTGATCGATCGTGTCTTTTCGCTATTTCTGCTCATCGCCTCTCGTAGTTTCCTTTCATGAAGCATAAGCAACAATTCTAAACTCTTCTCATGTGTCCAGGCTCAAGGAATTGGAATTTGCTTCGGGTTTGTTGACTTTAAATCTGCTACCTCTGTACAGAGCGTGCTTCAGGTAATTTATAAATACCGGTTTCTTGTTTCCCTTTAAACAAAAACCTACAAACGTCTAATTCGAACTTCTGTCAATTCCAGGCTGCCAAGAACAACTCCTTCAAGCTTGCAGGACGTATGCTTCGTGTAAGGGAAAATCAAGGCAAGCTTCTCTTTCTTTTAACCCCGTCTTATATCTGAAAGTTTGCAGTTTCCCGCTTGCAAGACTGAAACTTACTCTGGTTTTTTGTTTTTGCAGGTGACTATGATCGAAGCAAACCTTCTGATGGGAGAAGTGGAGGTGGAAGCTGTTGAGTAAGCTTCTAGAACAGCCCAGGTCTTCCTCTAACAAGTCGGTTAGAATAAGATAGACTTAAAGTATCTCCTTATTAGAATAGGAAGTTGTCTATTTCTAATTGTAATAGGAAAAGGAAAAGTAGGATTAGCAAAGCTGTGCTAAACCTATATAAATATATATCAATGTTGAGATGTGACATTGATAACGAAGAAAAAGGACATAAGAGCTTGGTGTTTAGTTTTTGAGAGATTTTCTAAACATAATAAAGAGAGTTATTCTTTATAAAAGCTAAGCTTGTTCGACTTTATTTGGTATCAGAGCTAAGCCTCGAGACCCAAAAACTGGGGCATCGATCGACACCCAGATCCAGTTGGGACGAATCGATCTAAAGCTCAAAAGTTAAATCGTGAAGATCTAATAAAACCTAGCGATGGGAGATATCGTGAATCCTCCTCGAACGAAGGAATTCATTCCTTCTTCGATCCAATGCCCCATGCTTTCAACAACAAACTATACTGTATGGGCCATGAGGATGAGAGTCTTATTGCGAATTCATAAGGTATGGGAAACAATTGAACCAGGTTCAGCTGATTCCGACAAGAATGATATCACGATAGGACTGTTGTTCCAATCCGTCCCGGAGGCACTTATCCTACAAGTCGGCGAACAAGATTCTCCAAAGGGGATATGGGAAGCAATTAAATCTCGTCACCTTGGAGCTGATCGCGTCAAGGAAGCGAGACTTCAAACTCTAATGAGCGAATTTGAAAGAATCAAGATGAAGGACACGGATACAATCGATAATTTCGCGGGGAAATTATCGGAGCTAGCATCAAAGGCGGCATCCCTTGGACAAACGATTGAGGAGCCGAAACTCGTGACGAAATTTCTCAATAGTTTGCCAAGAAACAAATACATCTAGATTATAGCCTCTCTCGAGCAAGTTCTAGATTTAAAGACGACAACTTTCGAAAATATTATAGGAAGACTCAAGGCCTATGAAGAACGAATACATGACGAGGAGAGTCATGAAGAAACACAAGGGAAGCTGCTATACGCAAATTCAAAACAACAGAACGGTTCTGGTTCAAAAGGAAGAGGTCGTGGAAGAGGAGGCAGAGGAAACAGAGGACGAGGCGGAGGCAGATTCAACTCACAAGATCGGGCAACAAATCAAGGTGATCAAAACCAAACGAAACAGAAAAAGGATAGATCAAAAGTGATTTGTTACCGTTGTGACAAAGCTGGTCACTTCGCTTCCACTTGCCCTGAAAGAATACAAAAGACACAAGAAGCACATAAAGTAGAGACCGAAGAAGCAGCCCCAGCTCTCTACATGCACGAAGTTGTATTCTTAAACGAAGAAAACATCATACCAAAGAAGTATGAAACCAAAGAAGGAGAAGGAGGAGTCTGGTATCTTGACAATGGAGCAAGTAACCACATGACCGGCAACCGGCAACAAGACATTTTTTTCGGAGCTCAACGAGAAGATAAAGGGAAAGGTGAAATTCGGTGATGGATCATGTGTTGAAATAGGAGGGAAAGGGTCAATTCTCTTTCAAAGCAAGACGGATGAACAGAAACTAGTTACTGATATCTATTATATCCCTGATCTTAAAAGCAATATCTTGAGCTTAGGACAGGCTACGGAAGCCGGGTGTGATGTGAGGATGAAACAAGACTACTTGACACTCCATGATCCGAGTGGAAGGCTTTTGGTGAAAGTCACACGTTCACCCAACAGACTCTACAAGATCAGTCTGAAGATTGGAAAGCCAATATGTTTACAAACGAGTATAAAAGATGATACTTGGAAGTGGCACGCAAGGTTAGGACATATAAGTTTTAAGACAATGAAAGATATGTTCCAACAAGATATGGTTCATGGGTTGCCCGAAATTAGAGAGGAGAAGAGATTGTGTGAATCTTGTTTGGTTGGGAAACAAACTCGCCAATCCTTTCCAAAGACATCTCTATTTCGAGCCTCCAAGCCATTAGAGCTTCTACACGCCGATCTATGTGGTCCTATTACACCACCAACCATTGCTCATAACAAATATATATTTGTTATCATAGATGATTTTTCAGGATACATGTGGTATATCTTGTTAAAGGAGAAGAGTGATGCGCTTGATAGGTTCAAAACCTTCAAAAGTTTGGTGGAAAAGGACCTAGGAAAAACGATCATGACTCTAAGAACTGACAGAGGAGGTGAGTTCACTTCAAGGGAGTTCAATGAGTTATGTGATCAAAGCGGGATCAAGAGGCATCTCACAGCACCTTACACACCGCAACAAAACGGAGTGGTGAAGAGGAGAAATAGGACGCTGATGGAGATGACAAGGAGCATCCTCAAAGCAATGAAGGTACCTAACTACCTATGGGGAGAAGCTGTGCGACACTCAACCTATGTGATCAATAGGGTACCAACAAGAGCTCTAGAGAAGATGACCCCTTACGAATGCTTACGAGAGAAGAAACCAAACCTAGGACACTTGAAGGTTTTCGGTTGTCTAGCGTATGCGAAGATTGAAGCTACTAACCTCAAGAAACTTGACAACAGATCAAAGCCATGTGTACACCTTGGAATCGAGCCAGGATCCAAGGCATATAGACTCTACAGTCCATCATCGCGAAGGATAGTGGTGAGCCGTGATGTGGTTTTCGATGAAAAGTCATGTTGGAACTGGAATGAAGCAGCTGGAACAAAAAGGGATCCAGGGAAGTTTTATATGAGATGGGGAGAAGTTATTGATGCGGGAGAAGGACCTACTGTCATAAGTCAAGGTCAAGACGAAGATCAAGCTGGAACAGGGAACAATGAGTTCCAACAAGAGTCTGAACATGAACTTGAAAACGACGACAATGACAACACAGACGAAGGTGAAACTCCTCATTCTGATAATCACCAACAAATGGAACAGCCACTAAGAAGGTCGACCCGACAAATACAACAACCACGATACCTTGATGATTATCTCCTCCAAGCATCAGTAGAATGTGAAAGACTCCTACTCTCAATAAACGATGAACCAAGCTGTTTCAAAGAAGCAAATGGTTTATTAAAATGGAGACTAGCATGCAAAGAAGAAATCGACTCAATCAACAAGAACAAGACATGGATGCTAGTTGACAAACCGAGTGAGATGAAGATTATTGGTCTCAAGTGGATCTTCAAGATTAAGAAGAATGCGGATGGTACTATCAAAAAATACAAGCCGAGACTTGTGGCAAAGGGATACGTACAAGAATCCGGCATAGATTTTGATGAAGTCTTCGTACCAGTAGCTCGTATGGAAACAATACGATTGCTGATTGCGTTGGCAGCTTCAAACGGATGGGAGATTCATCACTTAGATGTGAAAACAGCATTCTTACACGGAGAATTGAAAGAAGATGTCTATGTTGAGCAACCCGAAGGTTTCAAAGCAAAGGGAGAAGAACCTAAGGTGTATAAGCTTTCAAAAGCTTTGTACGGCTTGAGACAAGCTCCTCGAGCTTGGAACACGAAGCTGGATCAAATCTTGAAAGAGATGAGATTCGAAAAATGCTCAAAAGAAACCTCTGTATATCGCAAAGAAGAAGGAGGAACTCTTCTCATTATAGCCATCTATGTAGATGACTTGTTTGTGACCGGCAACACACTCAAAGTCATAAAAGAGTTCAAGGCAGGGATGTCATCAAAGTTTGAGATGTCAGACCTTGGAAAGCTCACTTATTATCTCGGCATTGAAGTGCATCAAGGAGAGGATGGAATCGAGATTAAGCAAGAAGACTATGCTCGAAGGATATTAAGAGAAGCTGGTTTGGAAACTTGCAATCCAACTCAAGTACCCATGGAGTTTGGACTAAAAGTTTCAAAGGCACAAGAAGAAGAAGAGATAGATCCTACATGCTACAGAAGAAACATAGGTTGCTTAAGGTACTTGCTACACACACGACCAGACTTAGCATTTTCTGTTGGAGTTGCTAGCAGGTATATGCAAAGCCCTCGTAAAACACATGGTGAGATAATGAAGCACATACTACGGTATCTTAAAGGAACAGCTGCATCTGGCTTGAAATTTAATCGTGAGAAACCAAAGAAAATCATTGGATACAGTGATAGTAGTCACAATATCGATCAAGATGATGGAAGAAGCACCACGGGCCACATCTTCTACTTCGGATCCTCACCGATCACTTGGTGCTCTCAAAAACAGAGCACGATTGCTCTCTCTTCATGTGAGGCCGAGTTCATGGCAGCAACAGAAGCAGCAAGGCAAGCCATTTGGCTTCAAGACCTACTAAGCGAGATCACGGGCTGGAAGACAGAACAAATTCTCATCAAGATCGACAACAAGTCTGCAATTGCACTCACCAAAAACCCCGTATTCCATGGTAAAAGCAAACATATTCATAAACGTTACCATTTTATACGAGAGTGCATTGAGAGGAAGCTTGTGGATGTGGAACATGTGCTGGGAGCTGAACAAAAGGCGGACATTCTAACTAAAGCTCTGGCACGGATCAAGTTCAGTGAGATGAGAAACATGATAGGAGTCCAAGACATGTCCGAAGATAAGTTGAAGCTTAAGAGGGAGAATGTTGAGTAAGCTTCTAGAACAGCCCAGGTCTTGCTCTAACAAGTCGGTTAGAATAAGATAGACTTAAAGTATCTCCTTATTAGAATAGGAAGTTGTCTATTTCTAATTGTAATAGGAAAAGGAAAAGTAGGATTAGCAAAGCTGTGCTAAACCTATATAAATATATATCAATGTTGAGATGTGACATTGATAACGAAGAAAAAGGACATAAGAGCTTGGTGTTTAGTTTTTGAGAGATTTTCTAAACATAATAAAGAGAGTTATTCTTTATAAAAGCTAAGCTTGTTCGACTTTAGAAGCAGGACTCAGAAGCCGTAGGAAGGGTGGCAGAACCGAGAGAAGAGGAGACCGCAACACAAACGGAGACAAGAAACAGAAAAGCAGTGAAGGAGGAGCTCCTGAGGTTCAAGCTTGATGCTCTCCTCTGAAAACAACACCACAAGAACGGATATAATTTGCAGCCTTCTTAGAAAATTCATTGTCTTTAGAGATAAGGAAGAAGCTTGCAAGTTGAGATTATTTTTCTACATTACAGATTCATATCACTTTTACCTTTTTAGGTCTTTTTTTTTCACTCCTTATGGGACTCAACATAATTCTTCTGTTTTTTGTTTTCTTTTTCTTTTCACCAAACAAATTTTCAATTGTCTTTTGCTTTTCTAAATTCCAATTTTTTTTTTTATTCGAAAATTGACCTTTCATATTATAGCTATGGTACCCTTTTTAAGAATAAAAAATTAGATCANCAAAACCTGAGCTAGACTCAGCTCCAATCTGGTTAGAGCTAAGGAACGTTCCTCTTCAGTTCTTTAACGACGAAGCGCTAGAACGCATTGCTACCCTTGTAGGTCACCGGAAATGTCTTCACCCTACCACTGCAAATAAGACCAATCTGGAAGTTGCAAAGGTTTTTACTATTATCGATCCAAGGAAGCCTCTTCCAGAAGCGGTAAATGTTCAATTTGAGTCAGGAGAAATCAGAAGGGTAGGTGTGTCCAGCCCCTGGATGCCGCCAGTTTGCTCGCACTACAAAGAGATTGGTCACAATGTAAAGTGGTGTAAGCTTGCTCCTATAACTTTCCAAGCCTGTAACTCCTCAGGTCACACATCTGAGCAGTGTCCTAAAGCTCAATTTAAGCAGAAGAAAAATAAATCTCGCAGGTCAAAGAGTGCGCAACCTGCTGAGAGGTGGAAGGTAAAACAAGCTGTGGTTTCTGATGTTGCTCCTATTTTGGTTGATCCGCAGGTGAAATCAAAGGAAACAATTACAGTGTCAATAGTGGGGAGTGAAGCTTTCTCAAAACAAGGACAAATGATGGTTGGGGAAACTAGTAAATCTCTATGTGATGTTGCTGGTGCTGTTTCTCTCTGTAATGTTGTTGGTGCTGTTTCTGAAATCACAAAGGCTATACCACCTGATTTCAAAGACCAGGTTTCCGAAGCTGAATCAGACTCATCTGACATCAATTCTAGCTTAGCTGAGATTGACAAATGTCAGGATGTGGAAGAAGAACCGTTTATGGTCGTGCAATCTAAGAGAAAGTTGAGAAGCTCTCGGGGCAGGGGCCCCAAACCCCAACCATAAAATTTTATGTGTGCCGACCTTATCTGTTGGAACGTACGAGGTTTTAATATAGCTACACATCGTACGAGGTTTAAAGGATGGTTGAGAAGCAATTCACCAATTTTTGGAAGTCTCATTGAGACACATGTTTAGCAACCTAAGCAGAAGAAATTTTTGTCGGCACTGCTGCCTGGTTGGGGTTATGAAGATAATTATGGTTTTTCGGATTTGGGGAAGATTTGGGTACTATGGCATCCCTCTGTCATAGTCACGATTATTTCAAAGTCTCTCCAAATGATTTGTTGTGAAGTAAAGTTTCCGTTTCACCAAAACGCTGTGGTAATCTCTTTCGTTTATGCGGCAAGTGATGTGGACTTGAGGAAAAATCTTTGGGAAGCGCTTGTCACCTTCTCGGCAAATCCTGCGATTAGAGGCAAAGCTTGGAGTGTCCTTGGGGATTTCAACCAAATTCTAAACCCCCAAGATCATTCTGCTCCCTTAAGCATGAATGTTGATGTTGCTAGAAAGGATTTTTGAAAGTGCCTACTGGACGCTTCTCTTGAAGATCTCAACTACAGAGGGTGTACTTTCACTTGGTGGAATAAACAAAGTGCAGCTCCTGTTGCAAAGAAAATTGACATAATCCTGGTTAATGACTCTTGGAAGAATGATTTCCCCATGTCTCTTGGCTTTTTTGGGGCTCCAGACTTTTTAGATCATGCGCCTGGCAGCATCACTTTGAATCCAGTTGTGCAGAGGATCAAGACACCTTTTAGGTTCTATAATTTTCTCCTTAAAAGCCTAGATTTCCTGCCTTTGATTGCAAGTTGCTGGTACTCAATAAATGTGGTGGGATCAAACATGTTTCGGGTATCCCAAAAGCTGAAAGGTATAAAGAATCCTATCAGAACCTTTAGCAAAAACAACTACTCTGATTTGGAGAAGAGAACTGAGGAAGCGCATGTGGTTCTTCTGGATCTGCAAAGGAAAATGTTGACAAATCCATCGCCTGCTCTCGCTGAAGTTGAAATTGAAGCCAACATAAAATGGTTGATTCTTCGAATCGCTGAGGAGTCCTTTTTCTGTCAAAGATCGAGGGTTACATGACTGAGAGAAGGAGATTTAAACACTTCCTACTTTCACAATATAATGAAATCAAAGCAAGCTCATAATCATATTCATTTTATCTTGGATTCTAATGGTACTCGGATTGAGTCTCAGCAGCTTATCCAAAGCCATTGCATTGATTATTTCAAGGTCATGTTGGATGATGAGGTAACATATCCTTTATTCGTGCAAGATGATATTTCTGTGCCTCTGAATTTTCAGTGCACTCCAGAGCAATTTGCCAGGCTAGAAGCGCCATTCTCTAGGGAGAATATTAAAGTGGCTTTCTTCTTCTTGCCGCGTAACAAGACTTGTGGTCCAGATGGTTTCTCGCTGAATTTTTCATGGGATGTTGGTCCGTGATTGGTCATGAGGTAACGGCGGCAGTGGAGGAATTTTTCAGGTCTGGAAGGTTGCTAAAGCAATGGAATGCAACAAATCTGGTATTGATTCCGAAAATTCCAAATGCTTCCAGGATTACAGATTTTCGTCCAATTTCATGTCTTAACACCTCTACAAAGTGATCTCCAAGCTGCTGGTTTCTAGACTACAAGGTATGCTTCAATCTGTGATTTCTCACTCCCAATCTGCCTTTCTGCCTGGTAGGCTTTTAGCAGAGAATGTTCTTTTAGCAACTGAAATTGTACAAGGTTACAATAAGCAAAATGTGGATCCAAGAGCCATGCTAAAAGTGGATTTGCGAAAAGCTTTCGATTCAGTGAGATGGGATTTTGTGCTAGCTACTCTATGTGCTTTGAGGATTCTTGACAAGTTTGTCAATTGGATATCAGAATGTATTTCAACACCAACGTTCTCTATCTCTATAAACGGCCAATCAGAAGGCTTCTTTAAAAGGACAAAGGGGTTACAACAAGGAGATCCCATGTCTCCGTATCTCTTCGTTCTTGCCATGTAAATTTTTTCAAAACTACTCAAATCAAGATTCCAAAGTGGCTACATACGACACCACCCAAATACTTTGGAGCTCAATATTTCTCATCTGATGTTTGCAGACGACGTCATGATCTTCTTTGACGGGTCTAGTTCTTCTCTCCACGGAATAACCGAAACATTGGATGATTTTTCTGGTTGGTCTGGTCTTGCAATAAACAGAGATAAAACATAGCTATTCCACGGAGGATTGAACCAGACAGAAATAAATTCTCTCGCTAGCTACGGCTTCCCTCTAGGTACGTTCCCTATCCGCTACTTGGGACTGCCTCTAACGCAATGAAAGCTTTGTATCGCTGAATATGCTCTGTTAATTGAGAAAGTTGCTGGAAAATTCAGATCATGGTCGGTGAAGTCGCTTTCTTTTGCAGGGCGAGTCCAGCTTATTGCTTCTGTGATTTTGGGTACTGAAAATTTCTGGATCAGCACCTTTATCTTACCTTAATGGTGCATTGCTAAGATTGAGTCTCTCTGCTCCAGATTTTTGTGGTCTGGTGGAATAGATGGTCCGACTTTGACCAAAGTTTTGTGGGCAGAAGTGTGTTTACCTAAGCGGGAAGGAGGGCTTGGACTTAGGAGATTTACGGAATGGAATAAAACGTTGTATTTGAGATTCATTTGGTTGCTGTTCTCGCAGAGTGGTTCATTGTGGGTTGCGTGGCAAAACTATCACCATTTAAGGATAAACAACTTCTAGAAATTAGAAGAGCAAAGCCGAGACTCATGGATTTGGAAGAAACTGCTTCACCTAAGACCCTTGGCTGAAAGATTCATCAAGTTCTCGGTTGGAAATGGATTAAAAACTAGTTTTTGGTTTGATAATTGGACTTCTCTAGTCTCCTCGAGACACATATGAAACAGCCTAAGTAGAAGAAGCTAGTAAACGCTTTACTTTCGGGCTGGTTTGTTGACGAAAACTATGCTTTTCTGATCTGGGAAAAATCTGGATCCTGTGGCATCCTAGTGTTCATGTATCTATCATCTCTAAATCACTACAGATGGTGACTTGTGAAGCTATTATGCCGGGCTATCCAATCCCAATCATTATCTCTTTTGTTACGCCTCGAATGAGGTAGTTGTTAGAAAGCTCTTATGGGATGAGCTTGTTGATACGGCTTCTAATCCCAGAGTTGTTGGAAGGGCGTGGGCCGTTCTAGGAGATTTCAATCAGTTGTTACCTCCAGGTGATCACTCAGCGGCTCATAGCCTTAACATTGGCAAGGCAACCATGATTTTTCGAAACGGTTTAATGAAAGCTTCCTTATCAGATCTCAACTTTCGTGGAACATCGTTTACATGGTGGAATAAAAGAGTTTCAGAGCCTATTGCAAAAAAACTTGACAGAATCTTGGTAAACGACGAATGGAACAATCTTTTCCCTCAATCATATGGTTTATTTGGGGAACCTAGATTCTCAGATCACGCATCTGCTGCAATTGTGTTGAGCTCAACGGCTATTAGAAGAAAGAGATCCTTCAAATCCTATAACCTCTTATTAAGAAATGAGGACTTTCTACCGCTCATCCGTGACTGTTGGGGGACCAATAATGTCTCTGGCTCAGAGATGTATAGAGTGGCTCAAAAATTAAAAGCATTGAAGAAGCCAATCCGTAATTTTAGCAGAGAAAACTATTCAGATTTGGAGAAGAGGGTGGAAGAATCTCATTCTGAATTAGTTGAATTGCAAAAGAAAGTTTTGTCTCATCCATCTTCTTACTGGGCATCAAGAGAGGTAGAGGCTCATAAAAAATGGCAGACCTTGGTTCAAGCTCAAGAATCATTCTTCTACCAACGCTCTCGCGTTACTTGGATGCAAGAAGGAGACAGCAATACGAGATATTATCACAGAATGGTTTTATCGAGACAGACCATCAACCATATTCACTTCCTCTTCGATGACTCCGGTAACAAAATCGAAACTCAAGAAGAGATTGAGAAACATTGCGTGGATTACTTTTCTGACCTGCTGGGAGGTGAGGTTGATCAGTGTCAATTCTTTCATGAAGACCTTACTGCGTTCTTTAATTTCACATGCTCCCAAGAGGAATCTCAAGCTCTTCAATTGTAATTCTCTAATGAGGAAATCAAAAAAGCATTCTTCTCTCTACCGAGGAACAAATGCAGTGGCCCTGATGGATTCTCCGCTGAGTTTTTCAAGGGTTGTTGGGAAGTGGTCGGAGTGGAAATGAAGGCAGCAGTGCAAGAGTTCTTTTACTCTGGTCAGATGCTCAAGCAATGGAATGCAACGGTCTTGGTACTCATTCCAAAAATCCCTAACGCCTCAAAGGTTTTTGACTTCAGGCCAATTTCTTTACTGAACACGACGTACAAAGTTATCTCAAGGCTCTTGGCAGGTAGGCAACAGAATATCCTCTCCTCTTGGGGAATGCAAATCCCAACCCATTGTTGTCTCTGTTCCGCTGCTACAGAGACTATAGATCACTTGCTCCTTTCCTGCGACTACAGCTCTGAAATCTGGATTTTGATCCAGCAACGTCTCCGCCAAATACCATGTATCTTCCTCTCGTGTGATGAACTCCTCTCCTAGATGAAACTCTCAACGAGAAGAGCACCAAGAGTGCTAAGGCAATTGACGGCTCACGCGGCAGTGTTTAGTATCTGGAGACAACGAAACAATGTCCTCCACAACCTGCAATTCATCCCAACTGCTACTATTTTTAAAGAAATTGATCGTCTGGTCTGTAACTCCATCACCGCTAGAAGACAGAGGAAACGATTCAGAGACATAATAGTTCTATGGATTAACTGAGAGGGCTCCAAGTTTCTTTCAAATTTTGTTGTCGCCTTATTTTTTATTTCTTTTTTGCCAAGGCTTCAAGTTTTTAGGTTGCTTTACATTTTATGTAATACCCCCAAACTTTCATTCCTAATGATATTTATAATTTAGCCAAAAAAAAAGATTATCGCTTCACGAAACTATGTAGACATCACTTTATCGCAAAAGCTAGGCAACTGCCGTTTTGGGACGATTTAGAAACGAATTCGGGTCTCGCAAATCGATTGTTTTCTTGTAGTGGTAATTCAATGTGCTTCCATAAGTAAACTCAATAACCATTCAAGTTTCTATTCGTAATTCGTGTTTGAACAATACCAACCCAACCCAGCGAAAAAAACTATCATCTTTCCAAAAACCACTAATCCGACAAATTTTCCCATCAATAGTCGGCACTACGGGCATTGAAACAAAAGCTTTATGCTCACACACACTACAAGAAAAATTGTTTATTGCCAGAAATTTGCCACAAACATTTCGTGGCAATTATTTTTTATCACAAACTTATAACAAATTTGCCACGAATCACGATTTTTAAATTTTTGTTGAATTTTGTGTCAAATTCGTGTCAAATTTGCCACAATGACAAACATTGTGGCAATTTGTGGCAAAATTTGCCACATGCCACAAAACATTCGTGTCAATATTTGCCACAAATTATTATAATTTTTTTTACAGGCCAGGACGCATGAAGTTATGGCAAAGTTGCCACAAATTGCCACAATGTTTGTTAATAATTGCCACAATGTTTGTTAATAATTGCCACAAATTACCACAATATAAACCCTAAACTCTAAACCCCAAATACAAACCCTAACACTTAATCATAAACTCTAAATCTTAAATTGTAAAATAGATCTTACACATAAACATCAAATATTATACAAAAAATATAACACTTACAAAAATTTCAAATATAGTAATTTTATAAATCCTTAATTCTAAACCTCAACCACAAACCCTTAACCTTAAACCCTAAATCTCTAACCCTTAACCATAAGCTCTAAATCTTAAATTGTAAACTAGATCTTACATATAAATATCAAATAATATACAAAAAACTTCAACACTTACAATTTTTTTAAATATAATCAAATTTATAAATCATAAATTCTAAACCCCAAACACACACCCTTAACCCTAAACCCTAAACCTCTAACCTTTAATCATAAATTCTAAATCTTAAATTGTAAACTAGATCATACACATAAATATCAAATAATATACAAATAATTCAACACTTACAATTTTTTAAATATAATCATTTTATAAATCATAAAATTTAAACCCCAAACACAAACAATTAACCCTAAACCCTAAACTTTAACCTTTAATCATAAACTCTAAATAATAAATTGTAAACTGTTACACATGAACATCAAATAATATAAAAAATCCAACACTTACAAATAATATACAAATAACATTTTATCTGAAAATTTATGGAGGAGCTGCAAGAAGTCAGTATACAGTACATCAACTGCCCCGATCCCGTGGAAAGAGCAGCAAGATAACAAAGGGTCTATGAAGGAGAGACGAGAGGCCTCATGGCTGAAACAGCAACTTTCATGGCAAATGCTGCTACGATCCAGTTTCAGAACAACGCTTCTAATCAATTCACTACGGGAGAACCATCCGGGATTAGAACTTCTGAGGCTGACCTGTTACCCCTGCCGATGGTATCTCAAGCGGAATCTACACTCCAAGAACCTTTAAAAAAGAAAAGAGGCTGTCCTCCAACAAAGAAGACTGCAATTAACAGCCCTAAACTTCTGACTGGAGCCTGCTCCCGGAAGAGGAAGGCCCATCAAGTCCAAAATTCTCCTAGAACAAGGAGCTCGGCCCAAAACAGAACCTCTTCATCAAGAAATCAGCCTCTGAGACAAAGTCAAAAGATTGTGAAAAACAACATCCCTCCTCAGCGCAACATCTCTCTTGCTGAGGAAAATCGCCCTACGTCTACACAACCAAGGAACATAATCATTCCGGCAATCTCAAAAGAGGCAGCGGATTTTCACAATCCGCGAAGTCCTCTTCCTTAAAGGTACTGAGCTGGAACTGTTGCGGGCTGGGGAACCCCGCTACAGTTCGTCAAATCAAGGAGCTGCACCACTTAATAGCTTCAGATTTAATCTTCCTCATGGAAACAAAGAACAAGGATGACTTTATTTCGAAAACTATGGCCTGTTTAGAACATTATTCCCATGTTTTTGTCCCTCCACATGGCCCGGGAGGAGGTGGTTTGGCTCTCTATTGGAATCAGAACATCAATCTTACGGTTCTTTATGCCTGCAAAGACTACATAGACACATATATAATCTATAAAGGACACCTCTTCTTCTCAACCTTCGTTTACGGAGAACCTGATCAAACAAAACGAAAAGATGTTTGGAATGTTCTTACTGCCACTGCAGAGGCACGAGACTCACCATGGTTCTTGACAGGAGACTTCAATGATATTCTAGATAACTCAGAAAAATCAGGTGGTCCCACTAGAGCGGAAGGCACCTTTGGGGTTTTCAGAACGTTCCTTTCTAAATGCGATCTCTATGATCTCTGCCACACCGGAAATTCTCTCTCTTGGCGAGGAGCTCGTCACAATCACCTAGTACACTGCCGCCTTGACCGAGCTATGTGATATATCATGGTTTTTACCCCTTTTAAGCCATGATATAAGTCCGTTTTATAGAGTCTTTCTACTATTTTGTAGTGTTTTAGAGTCTTTTACAGGTTTTAGCACGTTCGGAGCATAATTGGAGATATTTGAGCTTTTTGGAGCATTTTGGAGCAAAGCAGAAGTTCGTGTAGCTGAGTACCCGATTTGAAGCCCTAGTATCGATCGACACTACCCTAGTATCGGTCGTTACTCACTGCAGCAAGACACGAATCGCGACTTTTATGAAGAGTTGAAGAATTGCAAAATTGCCCATAAGACTTTATTATTTACAATTTAGCCCAAAACGGGTTTTAGGAGTTTAAGTTAGGTTTTTAAGCCACTTTGGCTATTACGTTCTAATTACGCTTTATTTTACTCTGGTTTCTATGAGAGAGCTTTGGAGGGAGACAAGTCAGAACTCTGTTCATCTGAGAGAAGATTTCGAACCCTTGTTTTACTCTCTTCTATTTATTTGATTTGATGATCTATTCAGTCATGTTTATTGTTTCAATCTCCATGTCTGAGTAGATCCACTTTTAGGTTCAGGGTTCTCATAAGGATTTTCTCTGAATGTTAGGTTAATTAGTTAATTAGGATTCACCATCTGAATTAGTTTTTCACCATAAGTTGTTCTCATAGCTAATTCTAGGTTGACGAATCTGGAACTTAGATCTTAGGATAATTGATTAGGCACGAGAGTGCGATTAATTACCTGATAGAACTTAGGGTGAGCAAAATAACTATTCGCAAAGAGATTTGGTTTAGTTGTTTTGTGAACAAATCAAACTTGAACTAAAAGCTGGTTTAGACTTTAGGATTCGCAAAGAGATTTGGAATTCTAGGATTTAGACTTAGATAGTTTTCGCAACGAGAGTTGGTTAGCTATACTTTAGTGATTTGAGTTCAAGAAC